>JACGTP010000063.1:306137-317932 GCA_023678845.1 Mischocyttarus mexicanus | reverse complement strand
TGCGCACGCGTACGCGTATACTCGTCCCGTTTTCAAAGTTCTTCTTCCCTTCCTCACCCATCCCAGTTTACCCTCCATCATCCCACCACTCTCTTAGTTTCGCATCGTTCGTACATTTACGGTGTCTCATCGTACAAATGTACGACGACGTATAACAGTCGTTGACCTATTAAAGATTGAAAGGCTTATTTAACGCTCGTTATCACTCATTATCGTGACTACTTCAACGAGACTACCTAAACATCAAACTTTCGTATATCGATCTTCTCATAATCTTTATAACAACGAGATACAACGATCTTGATTTTTTCCTTATCAAAATTAATCGATTTTCGAAAGAATTCAATAAATATTATTCAGGTTTAGTAAACATCCAACGACGTATGACGAATCATCCTTGTGTTTCGTATATTCAATTAAAAATATCTATTTTTATATTTCATATCTTAATAGAGTGATCTAAAAAAGGTATTCTTTTATTTTTCTTTTTTAATGAAATCGTTAAAATAATTACTACGAAAAGTACTTACTTAATTTATTATTACGAATAAAAGGGTATTTTTTTTAATTATTTTCCAACGACCCAAATCTTTTCGCACGAAGTTTACGATTTAGAAATTTTCTCAATCAGTGTTTTCGAAACGATACGAATTAATGTCCCGTGGAAAGATGAACTTTAACGTTGATGTAACATTCCGAGATTTTATCGTTCGATGTATTGTCAAATTAATAATGAACCTGGTATTGAAATAGTGTCACAAATCTATACCCAATTGAATATTTCAATAATACATACTCGTCGTATATTCGTCTATAATGTGTGCTTGGTGTATGTATGCGTGTATGTATGCGTGTATGTATACAACGTATTTATTATACAACTATAATACACGCTATAGTACACAACATCGGTTCAATAACGTAGCTGAAAATGATTCCGCTACTCTGCTACGAGTTGTAATTTATATGCATCCTATTAATTAACTCCTGTGCTAATGAAAGGTTCTTCTTTCTCTTTTCGAAAAATCGCTTACTCGTATGATACAGTTTTATATACACCGATAAACGTAGAAGTTAATTCGATTTATCTGATTAATACAGATCAAAGCTATTTTGCGAAATACATAATTAACAAAAAAGGGACGCGTTAACTGAAATTCTATTTAGTATTCTCTGTGTTTATATTTTTTGAAGAGAAAAGTGGAGTTTAATTTAAATTTCATTTAATTTTCTATGTATTTTATATCGATAGTAATTGAATATCGATAATCACGTACTTTTTCCCAATTACCCCTATCCCCTTCTATCTCTCTCTCTCTCTTTTTATTTAACAAAATATATCTTTCGTCAGTTTACTCAACGAATTCAAACAAACTTCAATTACCAATTCTTGTTTAGCTGTTAATTAAAGATAAGCTCGGGTAAATTTCTGGTGATTCTCATTTAACGAGAGTTAACTTTACACGTTGTGTTGTGATCTCTCTTCTCTCTCTCCCTCTTCTCTTCTCTTCCCCCCCCCCCACCGTGTATCGGTCAAATAGCATAGATTCGAATAGAAGCAACTATACACGGAGACGAATCCTCTTGCAATAACATCGTGTTATTAGTCTGTTCGAGGGCGCGTAAAGTTAACATGTGCGAGAGAAACGGAAATAGCATTGGTAGTGAACAAGTGTGTATGTGTGTATGTGCATATGTGTGTAAGAGAGAGAGAGAGAGTGAGAGAGAGATACTGTACCTATCGATGCAGCTACAGTACCGTGGACTAATTCGATTGCTATTCCGCAAAAGCATACCGATGTGTAATGCAAGCTAGCAGGTGCATTGTTACTTCAAAGTTGAATAATGTATCAATGCTCTGATCAAGTTGAACGATCCTTATTCCTTGATTAGATCAGATTCGTATTTGCAACTATCAATTGACATTATTATCTTCCTTATTTTTCCAACACAATGTTTACACTATGTTTTATTACAAGACCATACGTAAAATATGACCAAAAATCCAACTTTACTTTTCCCATTGATCCAATATTTTTTCTCGATCCAAAATTTGTCATTGTTATTAAACAATTTCTTTTATAGTTAATTATTTGTATTATTATTGTTACTTAGGTGATATTATTTTTAATAATTAATTGGACATATTTTTTACGATATGGAAAAAATAATATAACAGAAGTAAGTTATTATAATCGACAGCTTGGAATATATCATTGGTAAAAGAATTCTATTTTAATATGAAAATAAAAAAAGAAATAATGTTAAGAGAAGGGAATGGGGATATCATTAGAGTGGAAAGGGGAAGGTGGAGTAATAACGTTGAATCGTTTAGAGAAAATTTTCTGCTGATGGAAAATTATCAGTTAAATGAAGATACGGAAAAGATGGAAGGACATTTTGTGGCTTGGTCTGTGTTTAAAATGAATGACGATGAGAAAAAAGAAAAACTGCTCTGACCGTCTCGTCGTTCGACTTCCTTTCCGACCATAATGACGTACTCTTTTTCGATTTATCCCATCTTTTTTATTAAAACACTCTTACTACTCTCTGAGTCTGTATTTTCTTCCACGAAGGTATATACGGTTTTTGTTTAACCGCGAACTCGTTAACTTGGCTAAAGAACAATGAAACCAGACGATGACTGTTCGGGAAATGAAAATCCTATTTTTTTTTTATTTTATACTAAAAGTCAACCCCTTTTTTTTCGATAATGAGAGTATTTTTATATTTTTTTTAATGAGCATCATTGAAATATCGTTGAATATATTTACGGGTTTAATTTAATAGCATGCACACACACACACACACAAACACACATATATATCAGGAAATTATATGAATTATTAATATCGACGATGTCCTAATTAATGTCATTCGGAATATGTTGCTATAGCGTGTATATTTGTGTATGTATATGTGTGTGTATGTGTGTATGTGTATTTTTATTGTACATTAATGGTAATTTTGTAAAAATAGAATATATATACATATATATATTATTATACAAGTTAAAAATGAAACTTTTTCTGTCGGTAAAATCGTCGTTTTCATCCCTTACGGTAAACATTGAAACCCTCTTTAAGATTCGCAGTTCAGACTCCTGCATTTAGGGTTTCCGTGCCTGTTGTTCATAGAACCTTCAATCTACTTCCCTTCTCTAAAATTCCCAGGGTATTGCAGAGTATAACTCGAATCGAAGTTCTCCACTTTACCGACTTCAACCAACTCGATACATCGAAAAGATGTCACTGGTTGAACCTCTTTCGTTGATTTAAAAAATTTATAGAAATAGATTCTTCTTCATTTAATTATTTTTATTATTATTAATATTATACAATTAAGAATTTTTTATTAATCGTTAGATTATTATAATTTATTTTTTCAACGAAATTCCTATTTCTTAGGGGTTGTGTAATTTAATAAATTTTTCAAAGTTAATTAAAATACGAAAAAAGTGTGGAAAGACCGATCAACGTGGTGTGAATTTTGAGGGATAATAATCGGTGAAAAGTTGTGTGGTTGAATATAAAATAATAGGTGAAAATCATTCGAATATGCCCCCAACTACACCAACTGACTCAGCTATGTGCTCTCTCTGTCCGCGATCGAAGAAAGCTCAGCATCCAAAAAAGCTCGTACGATTTGACTCGGTCGTCGATACGTTCTCCATCACTGACAGCAACACGGCTAACAATCGGAGGGTAAGATTGATTTTTATCCCTCTTATTTCGAAGGATAAATAATCATAAAATATATTACTTATCAATTAAAATATAATTTTTTGTTTATAATAATAATAAGTATAATTTATTTATCAACACAGTGTAATGTCTCGCTAAGATATTCCATATTATTTTTTCGCAATAGTCAAACTAAATCATTCAGCTATATTTATTTTCAGTGAGTCATATAAAATATCAATGAAAATATTACTCGTGTGATATAATACAATTAATTAAACTATTACTTGCGTTGTATAAAATACAAACAATTATAAAATAATAATATATGAAAGAATAATCATTCAGTAATAATAATCACACTTCATTCTTGAATAACTGACACGACGAAATATTGTTTTCTATATTCAAACTGATTATTTATTTAACAAAAATACTCAACTCTTCTACGAATGGAAAAATAGACAAATAATCATTTTAATGATTTAACGTGAATTAATAAAAAAGAATAAATAATTAAATAAGATTAGAAAAATAGATTTATTCAAATAGTAGTTGGTAGAATAAAGAAGAAAAAGTTTCGTTGTATTATTTTTCCACGACGATTACGGTACGATTCAACAAAACGGATAAAAGTCAGAAAGGTGGAGGATTTTTCTTTCGGTTTTGAGTTAGCGTCGTAGGATGAAACAGCAGATGGCCGATAATGTCCCATGGAACAGACAAACCCATTCCATTCTTTTATGATAATACAATCTCGTGCATTCCAGTGTGTGTGTGTGTGTGTGTGTATGTGTCTCTTTCTCTCTCTGAAATGTAAATCAACTTTCTGTCTCCTTCTTTTTCTCTCTCATTCTCTCTTTTTCTCTTTCTCGCTGTCCCTTTCTGTCGATTCCGCACATGTCGATACCCAGAGCACAACCCTTCATATTTTCTCCATCTGTTCTGTCAAACTCAACCTTCCATTTACCTTTATTAAAAATCACCGTCCATTCTCCAAATATTTTTCTCTACTCGTTTCCACGTACGTGAAAAGAAAAAAGAAAAAAAAAACAAATAAATAAAAAAAAAAGAAGAAGAAGAAGGTGGAGGAGGAGGAACCACATCAAACCATCTTCCTTCTCCTTCACCCCTCTCATAGAAAAACTTTCTTTTTAATTTTTATTCTCTCACGATTCGAAAAACTTCATTCGGTAAAACACTCTTCTCATTTTTGTCCTCCTTTCTCAAACCCTTTCTCTACTTTTCGTTCTTTATTCAGAAAAAAGAGAAAAAAAACATTGTCGTAGGTGTGTTATTTCAATGGGTATTCAAAATATTCCTTCTACCTGTTTATAATTTAAACAATTTTATATTTTATTGAAATATATTTAATATACGTTTTATATGTATTTAAAGAAATGTTGTTTTTAAGGATTAATTTTGAAAAGATTAACGAGGAATATTATATTTTCATGTAAATAGTTAATAATTGTTGTAAACTAATTCGTGCAATTTATTAGCAGGAAACTAAGACGAGTGTAGACTAAAAAACGTAACAATAATAAATTGATTTTGGTCGATGAATAAAGATACCATATAAGTTGGCGAATTGTAGAAAAGGAGGGTTCTTGGGGGTAAAAGTTGATGTAACAATCCTGGAGACAGACGATTTACGATT
Organism: Mischocyttarus mexicanus; assembly: GCA_023678845.1. Taxonomy (NCBI): domain Eukaryota; kingdom Metazoa; phylum Arthropoda; class Insecta; order Hymenoptera; family Vespidae; genus Mischocyttarus; species Mischocyttarus mexicanus. The sequence goes on along the minus strand of JACGTP010000063.1, from coordinate 312,589 downwards.
TACGTCAGAGGGAATTTTTGCGAATTCGTTCGAGCAGCCAAACTCTTTTTGTCATTGGAGAATGTATCTCTGTGTGTGCGTGTGTGAAAGAAAGAGAGAGAATCTTCGAAGTGTTCTCATCCTCAAATGTACTCCTTCGTTGTAAGCTGATCCTGTGTCAAGAGGATTTACATCTTATTCACTCCCGAAGGATGTGAGACGACACACCACTAGATTTTCATACACAAAATCCTTCTATACAAGTTACTATAGACCACCCAACAACGACAAACCAAATATGTTCTTGGAAAGATTTTTTTTTATATTTTTCTTCTTCTCTTTTTCTCCCCTTCTTCGTTTCCCCTTTCTCTTCTTTTTTTTTCGTTATTCTCGAGGGTAAAAGTAAAGCTCGTTCGATTACACGTGTTCGAGATAAATCGTTTGGAGATTTAACAGCTACGTGATTTTTATTTTATTTTTTATATTACATTACAAATTTTTTCTTGTATCATATATAAAACATTATTATAGAATTATTTATGGTGATATGGAAAATAATATTTGTAAGTTAAAAATTAATTACCATTCTGTTAATATATTTTATTATTATTTCGGTATTACTACGATAGTAGTAGTAGTGGTAATAGTTAGTTGTGGGAGTGATAGTAGGGCAAAGTTAAAAAGGAAACAAAATGTTTAAGGATCAGCATCGTGAGCTTTACCTATTTTCCTACTATATATATATATATTTTTTTTTGTCTTATTTACTTTATTTTGTTCCTTTTTCTCGTAATAACTTTTTTTCTCGAACTTACTAAGGCAGGCTAATTAGTCGGGTTTCTTCTTCTTTTTCTTCTTCTTCTTCTTCTTCTTTATCTTGGGGTACGCACGATGAGGAAAATATGAAACGTACTAATCAAAAATTTAATTAGACCTTGCATACTATGCTCACTTTTTAAAAACCTTTATGTACAATAAATAAAAATTTATATTTTTCTTCAGGAAGATTTTTGTTTCTCTCCTTTTATCGAGGTTTGTTTATTTTATCTACGATTTTTCAAATAAATATTTGGAATTTTCACGAAATAATATTTCACATAGAAACCCTGATCAATGCGAGAAAAAAAAATATTTAATAAAAAAAATATAAATTAGGAGGGGTAAAAAAAGGAACAATACGTGTACGCTTTTTGGGTACGTTTCGATATAAAAACAAAGAATTGATATTTTAATACGATTTCTTTTTTTTTTCTATTAAATCTGCCAATTGAATTGAAAGAAATGCATTCATTGTTATATTACTTTATAAAAAATTAAATAACAACAATCATTCTAATAACATTCACACAGATATATTCTTCTAATTGTAAGTGTACTTAATTAAAATATTTAATAATAATACGATTATTTTTTTTGATCTGTTTTAGGTAAGCTTCCAAGAAGTTGAGTATACTGCACGAAACCACGTCACTTCGGTATGTTAAAATATTTTTCATTGATATAAATATTATATTAAACATAAAACAGAGAAAATATTAATTCTGTCCGTAATTTATATTTGGTTTTATTCCAAAATCGGACAGAACTTTCCAGTAGATCTAATAATTCGAATTAGCGACGAACTACGATCGACAAAAAAAAAACAAACAAACATAAATCAACAACAAAAAATAGAAAAATTTTCTTTATCAACATTCTAGTTTATTTTCTCGTTTTAACTATCGTCTCGCGATAGGATAAGTGAAAAACTTCGACGTTAAGTGAAAATACTCGGCACGTTTCTTATCGGTTTGAAGCTAAATTACGTCATCCATTTCTTTGTTCTTCTCTCTCTTTCTTTCTTATTTATTTCTTTCTTCGAGCTTTCTCAAGCCATGGTGTTCTCTTTATCCGAAGATTCCTTATAATGAGTCTGACGTACCAAGAATTTTAACGGGTGATCTTTCTCTCGGTATTACATCGAGGAAAGCAAGGTTCTTTACGATTCGACGAAAGATATACGCTTTTAAAGGACGAATCGTATCCTTGCATTCTTCTTTCCTTCCTTCCTTCCTACCTTCCTTCTTTTATTTCTTTCTTTTTTCCTCCTTGTTTCCTATTAAACCTTGTCAGTGATATCTCTCGTCAGGAAAGATAAGAAAAAGTAAACGTAAAAGAAGATTTTTCTATTCGTTCAACTAGAAACTATAATTGCACTCACCTTTTCTTTTCTTTTCTTCCTTTCTTTCGTTATACGAACGTTGAATGAAATAAAACGAAAAGAGTGATGATACATTTATGTTCGTTTCATTGGAAATGATATATTATCACTTTCGTTTAGTTGGTTAATCGTGAAAAATAAAATCCTAGATAGAAGTATGGAAAGATAATATTAAAAGTAGTAGTACGAATCAACTAGCAGAGAGACTGAATCTCCGCAATTTAATCTTCTAAACTTTTAATCTTCTTTGTTACGGATGTCTAAATCAAATATATAAATAAATGAAACTTCGTTGCGAGTGTAAAAGGGATATTTTTATTCTGTTTCGTAATTTAGAATAAAATTTGTTTAAAAAATATTTCGGAAAGATAGTAATCAAGGAGTAGTAGTAGTAGTCACACATTAAATGATGGTGACACTAGTCTACAACTTAATCTCGTAAACTTCTAATCGTCCATCGCTTACGCATAATAAATTTAATAAAAATAATATTTTCTCTTTTTCTGTATAAAGAATATATACTTTTAATTCGTTTGATAGTCGAAAGAAAAATGTTGAATAAACGCGAAAGATAAAAACCTGGAAATAATAACGTTTCATTCAAAAATTGTAATAATCTCATAAACACTTCTAATCGTTGTTGTTGAAAGATAATAAATGAAATTTTAAAATAATATAATAATATGTAGATAAAAGTTCAGAAAGATATTAGAAGTATTACGAATCAACGATTAATCAGACGATGGATAGAAATAAAACTGACACTTACATTAGACAAAGATCAAATCTTGTAATCTCTCTGATAATCATTTGTTTGTTTTTTTAACATAGTCAGTTATCTGAATCGAAAACACGTGTTTCACGTAGATCAGACCTGACAGTTTTAGGGTTTTAACAACAGTCTGACATGAGTGGAATACACCTACATTCATCTTCTTGTATAAGGGCAGGCAAGCAGGCCTTTTAACGAGACTTGCTCGTCGGCAATCGTGGATAAACATCGGGGGTCGACACGCGTTGTAAACTACCCCCTTGTCGTCGTATTCGTCGTAGTAGTTGTAGTCGTAGTCGTAGTTGTCGACCTTCCAGCTAAATTTAATCAAGCCGTTAATTATTTTCACCGACGTTAGGCGACACGTTTCCTCATTCTCTTCTTCTTCTTCTTCTTCTTAGTCGTCGGTCCACGTCTCCACGACTACGCTCACATAATTCTCTTCCGGATGTTTTAGGAAGAATGAAGATAACCCACCCTCCTTTCTCTCTCTCTCTCTCTCTCAGCCCCTTTTTCTTTCATCTCTTTTCAAAGGAAATATCCGGAACGCGTGGCTGGAATTTACGTGGCTCCGTACTTTCTCGAGACCTTGATCCGAATTAAATGCACGCTTGGCATCCGTCCATTTTAACCGATCAAATCGATAAGTATGTTCTCGTTTGGATTGATGTAACAATTTTCAACCAAGTATAACAAATTTTTGATCCTCTTATTATCATCCTTTTCTTCAGGCTTTTTTCTTTTCTTATCTTTCTTTTTTGAAGAGGTATAGGAAACGTGCTGATCTTTTGTTAAACGAGAATGATAAGTCTTACGTTAATTAATTAAGTAAGAAGAATAATGAAGTATCACTAAATATATAGGTTTATCTTTTTCATCGATTTTACTCGGGGAACAATGTTTGACAAAGTTTATAACTGTTGAAGTTTTCGTTAAGTTGACGTCATGGTGTAGATAGTATCGTTAAATCTCTACGAAACTGTTCATTGGACATAACAATGTGAAAAGTATATATATACATGTGTATGGGTATATGTATATAGGTATTTACTTACATATATATATATATATATTTACCTATCTACCTACCCACCTATCTACCTGTCTACTTACCTTGAACAGCAGCAAGTTAGCATACCTCTTAAGAAACCGAGTTTGTTGGATAACTGTGAAATTGCAGGCCGTTGATTATGCGTCGCATTGCTTCATTTCACACACGTACCCCTATTCTTCAGCGAGTTTAACAAGCTTTGGAAAGTACTCCTAATGGATATTTGCGGCCTCGTAACGTACGTCCAATTAAATCCTCACACCCTTTCTCTTTCTCTCTCTCTCTTTCTCTTTCTCTCCTTCTCTCTCACTCTTACTCTTACTCTTTCTATCTTATTCTCAGTTAGGAGTGTAAAACATTTCGCGAATGGGTGCTTACATATATAACGATTTGAGAAGAAAATCAGTACCCTGAAAGAGAAACTTGCTAACGAATCGTTTAAAAATGACGTTTAATTTATTTCCATTAAGTTATAATCATATTTATTCTTTCATTCATTATTATTATTGATTTATTAATTTTTTCTTTAACTATAAAAATATAAAAATAAAGTTAGATTTTAATTAATAAATACGACACATTTTATTACAAAATATATAAGAGATTTATTAATTAATTTAGAAAATTGTAAAATAAAAATAAATATATGATGTACTATAAGTGCACGATACGTTGATAAAAAAAAAAATTTAAACCACGTAACATCAGTGTTATCCTTCTTCATTTCTTTCTTTTTTTCCTTTTTTTTTTTTTTACATTCATTCGAATGTTTCTTTTTTATTATTGCACGAGTGTCTAGTACGAAAGTAATATCATGGTTGATAATAACAACGGCAAGCTAACGTAAGTGCTAGCCAAATAGAGATATTTAAATTTCGAGAGATTAATAATGTTGGTGAGTTAGAAAGCGAGTCAGTGCGAAGTAATTCGGGAGAGTTTCCAACGTTACAAGGAGCATTATAATTGCACTCTTCCCACCACTACCTCATCTCATTTCATCCCCACCTACCCCCCTCCATTTTGCGATATTACAAAAGCAATATTCGAGCATGTCTTGATTTTTTGTTGTTGTTTCCTTCATTTGTTCGTTGTACCTTACATAACGTAAAGAAGTAATGTCGTAATGTTCATACCGTGATTAATTTTTTATTTTATTTCTTTATTTTATGGAATTGAAGTCATTAATAATAAAAATAGAACAATAATCGTAAATAATAATTATTAAATGGATAAATTAAGAAATGGTATTTAAAGTTACAACAATTTTGCGAATATTTGTTTCTGTTTTTTTATTAATATTTATCTCAATGAAATCAACCTCAAGTATATATATAATATTTATACATACATATGATTATTAGATAGTTTCTCGGTAGACGTGGAACAAAAGTGCAACCACAGAACCATTCGCATATGAATTTTACCCTTCATCCTCGCTCCGATTCGCTCGGTTCTTCTTTTTCCAAAGGAAACCTTTAGAAAAAAAAAAGAATATATATATGTAAAGAGAGAGAGATAGAAATGAGGTATGTAGATATGTACCTGTATCGTGGTTTCCTTTTGAATCTCTTTTTTTTTTCCTTTTCTCTTTCTAGAAAAACCTTTGATCCAACAAACTTATTCGAAAGTCGTAGTACGTGGAATGCCTTTCGGTTACCTCGGATATTTTTCGAAAGACTGTGTTTTTTGTTTTTCTTTTTTTTTTTTTTGAAAATGATGGACAGTTTCGTTTCGGGTATCAAGAATACGCGATAAAAGTACTGTTGAAAAGGGCTAAATGGATGAGAGATTCTCTCTCGTGATTTATACGGGAAATCGGAAATAAAAGTAACGCGTAAAATTCTAGCTAGACTGGTGTTGAGAAAGAATGAAAGAAAGGAAGGAAGGAAGGGAGGAAGGAAGGAAGAAATAGAGAAAGAGAAAGAGAAGAAGAGGGTAAGAGAAGTTTGGATGCGGCTTGTGCACGTAGTAACTAAGCTCGTACGCCATCAAACAACTCTAACTTTACTTCACCCTCTGCTTTCTCTCTTCCACTTCCTCTCTCTTTCTCTTTCTCTTTCTTTCCTCGAAGAGTTCTTCGTTACCTTCTTGTTTCCATTAAGGGTGATGTAGTGCATGAAACGCTTTATCCTCGCTTCTTACACGACTCCACCTACTTTATCTTTCTCTTCCCTTCCACCTATTCCTGTTCTCTAATGTTTTCTATACTTTTTTAAACACTTCCTGTATCGAACTATCGATCAATTTTTCTACAATAATATATATATGTACTTCAAAAACATTCAATATATTATCGTTAATTTATGAAATAGCCTTTTGGTTTTGTAGTTTCATTCGAGTGAACAAAATTATAAGGAAAAGAAAATCTATATGAATAGGTTGAAGAGTTTTGAGTTTTATGGTTCACCTTGTAAAGCTCAAAACATTTCAACCTTACCACGTTATCAGGC
>JACGTP010000063.1:94429-303345 GCA_023678845.1 Mischocyttarus mexicanus | reverse complement strand
CAGGTAAATTAGAAATCTACTTTTAAACTAACTAGGAAAAATGTGAAATTGCGCGGGAAAGTAGAAAAGGGTAGGAAAGTTGATTCATGAGTAAATATGTGTAAGTTAGTACATACATATATACATACATTTATACATACGTACATATACATATATGTATATATCTATCTATGTATGTATGTATCTCTTTCTGTGTGTATATGTGTATATGTTGAAAAGAGAAGAAGAGGGGATAGAAAGTTAGAGAGAGAGAGAGAGAGAGAGAGGAAATGATAAGGGTGGGGGGTGAATTGGATCTTGCGCCGTCCAGACCAGCTGGCAGCATCCCTTGGTATCCCACGAGCCATCGAATGAAAACGTCGGCAGTCACTCGCGCGGATCCTCACCCGCGAGATCACAGCTTTATTCCGTTACCTTCGTCTATCTGATTCTTTTATTGGTGCGATCATTATTACTCTTTCGTGCCCTTCTCGAGATCTTCGTTAAACAGATTAAAAAAAATAAAGAAAGAAATATATATAAACGTTTCTATCTCTTAAACGATATTATTTTATTCTATCAAAAATTCGTACGTTTCCTATTTTTTGATTGTTCTTTAATTCAAGATTTTGTCCTATTTTTATTAACGTTATTATTTGATCTATCATTTGGTTAACGAAAAAATCTTGGGGAATAATTTTTTGAGTATTATTTAATTTATTTTCAGATAAAAAAGGAATTTTATATTTTCAAACCAGTGAGAGTTTTATTTTGAACGATTAATTTTTTTTTTCCCCAGTTGTTGTTGTTTTCTTCGTTCTGATAGAAAGTTTTCAAAGAAGGAAGGAAAGAAGGAAAGATTTTTCTTTATTTTCTTATTTAATTTGTATAAATATCTTTTATGATTCATAAAAATATTTAACATCGCGTTTTAAAGTATCAAGGGTATATAGATTCAAGGACACCCACGCTCTCTCTGTCCTTGACATTCTCTAACGAAACGCGACACACATACTGTATCGTTGTGATCGTTTTCATACCAAACGCCCACCGACAAAAGGGAACATTTAACGTTGGAATTAGATTAGTGATTTTACATTGCAGTCAGTTATTATACTTTTTATCACGTTTGTATAATACAGTAAACTTTAACAAACTAATCATACTTTGCGTTTGGGATAAATACTTTTCTAAAATAATATTACTATACTTTTTAATTAAAAAAAAACATCAAATCTTGTATTCTTCTTTACTAAAGTTATCCGAAACAAATAAAATCGTATCTTACGTCAGAAAGAGTTAAAAAAAAAGAGAGAAAGTGAGAGAGAGAACAATTTTCCCGCCAAATAATCATCTTTGATTTGTTTAGAAATATTTCATTTATAAAACGTACCAGAAATTAGAATAGTCAACTATTAAAAGTATACCAAACCGAGCATTAGTTAACGAATCACAGTTAGTATTTCGTGTTTCTAGCAGTTTGAACTTTAAGCTGGTCAATTCGTTCAGTAAAAAGGGTAACTTACCCGTTCTAAGATCTAAACAACCTAAAGGAGTTTACACATATCGTTGGAAAAGTTTCACCAAAGTTACATAGAAAAGAGTCCTGTGCTTTTCTAGTTTTCATTTTCTTTCCTTCCATTCTCTTTTTCTCCCCCTTCTTCTTCTTCTCTCTCTCTCTCTCTCTCATTCTCTATTTCTTCTATTTTCTTGGATTATAAACCGTGACCTATTAAAATGTCTGCTAGATACATCTTCTTGTTATCGTTACCGCAATTCGTTTCGAAGGTCGTCTGAAAGATGGAAAATACGTTTGAAAGAAGTTGCACTTACGTCATCGACTTTTTCGCAATCAATCGAGAGGAACAGGGAGGAAAGAGGAAGAAAGTGGTTCCTCGTTGAAACAAAACTTTCTTTCAGTCCTCTCCTCGCCCCTTCCCCCTATCCCCCCCCCTTTTACTTTGATTACTAAAAAGAAAATTTCAAGAAAGAGAGACGTCAACTTGGACGAAGAATTTTTAATCGAAAATTCTTACCTTCTAATACCCCTTTTTTTCTTTTTTTTTCCTTTTTTTTTTTGCACGACAAAGCTTGTTAACTGTTTTGCACGTTAATCGATAGTCCTCGGGGTGAGGTGAAAGGGGGGAAGAAAAAAGAAAGGTGGAGAGAAAATGGCACGCTAATCTAACGAAAATTAATCGAAAAGTTAGATTGAAATCACGAAGAACTTTCGACGGGAAAATGTTGTTGTGTCGTTGACGTAAAAAAACAACGTGGTTATTGTATTAAAATATAACGTCTATAATTAATTAAACAATATTTACTTCTTTGCAATCTAAAAACGCTTTTTTTCGTTATTATTATTATTTTATTGTTTTGTTATTTTTATTATTATTATCGTTACTTCGAATTTTTTGAATTTCTATATCGGCTATTTATTACGAATATATTGCATTGAAATATGTTTATAAAGGAAAAGGAAAATCAATATTTCAACATACAACAACGTTTAAATGTATTTCCAAACTCCAAAATATGTATTTTTGGTTAAATACGTTTGAGTAATGAATGTTCATTTTTCGAGGAAGAATCAAGATGAAATGAAATTGAAGGTTTGCCGAATGTGTGTGGTTTAAAAATGAAATGTTTATCCTTCTTGAACGAATAAATAATAAAAGGTTTTTTTTTGTTTAAATCGAAAGATATAAACTTTTCTCGAGAAGGGAATAAAAATTTGTTTCTGTTTCTCAGAGGAAAACTAAAAATATACAAAACGAAAGAGAGAAAGAGAGATAAACATAAGAAGAAGTGTTAAAGTGTTTGGTAGATCGTGAATGTTCGTTTGTAAAGAAAAATAATTATAAAAAAAATAAAAAGTAAAAGAGAATAGTTATCGTGAAAAATCAAAAGTGTCCAACCTGGAGTGCCAATGTGGATCACGCGTAGCGCCCGTCTTCATGGGGATGGGCTTTAACGATAAGAAGCTGCGGAGATTACGAAGATTGCGGCTTTTTGGCCGCGCAAAAGTTTACCTAACAGTACGATGGCCACAACTGGTTTGTTCCATTACTATTATTATTATTATTATAATTAATAATAAATATATCGTTGATCAATGTCTCTTACATGCATATCAAATTGAAGAATATTATTTAATAATTATTATAAAAGATGACTTAATGTTTTGTATGTTATAGATTAAACCTAAGATTATTTATCTTTAATTCTCTCTATTATATTAAACATTTATATTTGTTTCTTATATGCATATCAAATTGAAGAATATTATTTAATAATAATTATAAAAGATGAGTTAATGTTTATATTATTATATTGTATTAACTGACAATGAGATTTAATTATTTTTGTTTAAGAACAATGTGAAGAGTATATTTCAACAATTATACAATCTTATTTATTTCGATACATTTTATTCTCATTTTTACATTTTTCTATTTATTTTTATAATATATGAAAAAAAATGATAAACTTAAAGTTTATGTGTTTATTGTACGGTTCAGGCTATTTCGATACTACCTGTATTTAATTTTTCTTTTTTATATTATATATTATAGTTTCTTTTTTGTAAAGTATGAAAGTTATTAAGGAATAAAAAAAACAATAAGAGGACATAAGAAGATTAGAAAGTATTAGAAAGTTAAAGAGAACTTGATAAAAGACCAAAAAATAAAAATCTATAATAAAGGGTTTTAAAAGGTGTTAAAAACTCAATGAATTTTTATAGGATTTCCTTGGGTTTTTTTTTTTTCTTTTTTTTAATCAGTCAATTAAAGTGAATAAAGAAGTAAAAGAAGAAAAAGTGGAGGAAGAATAATACTCTTCATATTTAAAAGTTTTTGAGGTTGAGTTTAAAAAAAAAACAAGCACGTTTTTAAATGGTGCTTGAGAATTGAGATGTGAATACTCTTTTATATTTTTTTTTTCCCACCTACTCACCTAGACCGTTTGATATCGAGGCAGTTAAAATGGACTTATACTCACTGAAAGAACAACCATGGGAAAAATTCGAGGAATCGTTTTCTCTCTCTCTCTCTCTCTCTCTCTTTTCTTTCGATCGAGATCGTCAGATAAAAATAAGCTCATGGAGCCAGCAGCATTTTCTTCTTCGACTTGCCTGGTTCTTGTCGTTAAAGCTCGTCCTCTTGGAGATAAGCGTACCGAACGTGATCCGAATTGAATACTTTCGTTTGATAACTGACAAGCTTATGGAATAGTTACTTAGACCGATCGAATCGCAACGGCATTTTACGATCTTCATCTGGTTGAAAGAATATCGAAAGAGAAATATCATCGAAGTGTGACCCACAGTTATGGAAACATTATTTTATATCATTTCTAACTTTTAAACGTCAAATTTATTATCGAGGATTTACGTTTAAACACTTTTAATATCAAATGTACAAAAAAAAAATAAACCAACGAAAAGAATAATCTATAAAGTGTTGAAAAATAGTAATGATAACGTAATCGAACATAGACAAATTTTATAACAAAATAGAACAATCTTGTTTTACGGTATTGAACGTATTTTCTCCTTCCTCGCCATAATTCGATTAGAAAAAAAAACCTATGGAAAAGTACACGTTAGGTAGAGTAAAATAATTCACTTTTTCATGCAAATGGATTAATAAAAACGATTACTCGTTTCTCGTGTTTACGATATATCGTTTCTACGAAAGTAATATTGTCCCAAAAATTCCAAATGTTCTCCTAGCATATATAAATGCGTTTCCATGCGTGAGTCCTATGTTAGAAGAGTATATACGTTGGCGAGTTAACATAGGAGAGATGTGTGTAAAGTGTATGCACTTCTACGGATGCAGTTCAAGAGGACTCCATCTCTAAGCGGATGCTGCGGATGTCAGAAGTTCTTGCACGATGTCGTCTTGCCTTCCTCAAATAACACTTGGATCGACCCACGGTGGCACCGCATTGTTGTTGATCCTCAGAATCGGATTGAAATTTTCAAACTACTTCCTTGCTATACCGACTATGACTATCGTTTAATATTTCATTCGTAAAACCATGTTGAAAAAATAATTGAACGGAATGAAGTAATGTCTTCTTGGTGTTCAATTTGTTATTTTTATTGCGAGCACCGAGTTAATTACTTTGACACTATTTTTGCCTGACATACATATATATTTACAAAAAAATAAAAAAATGAAACACGAATTTCAATGGGTTAACGAGAAGTAGAATAAGTCGTGTTGTGCATTGCGTTTGTCATAAATAATATTAAAACAACAGTACGCATACATTTCTCTGGTATAAAGATAATATGTATATATATACAAATATAAATATAGATATATATCTATTGAAGTTAGCTCTTTGAATCATAAAATCGTTTACCATGATAAACAATAATTCCTCGTTCCATGTGTAAACTTGCAATTAGTATCTTTTCCCGAAACGTAGAAACGTTATCCACGTTCTTTGATTATACCTGCGAACGGTGTAATTTCAAATTTCGTTGTATGCATAGTATTTCTCTTCAAACTCTCCGGCAATATTTTCCACTTTAAGCTTTGTTACAAACAAGAATGGAATATTAACTTGTCGATGGGGGAGTATTCATTGTAATCTATTCGCATACATATATATGTATATACAAATATATTTATATAAACACACGTATATAAATATAGGAAGAGAATCACAAATCGTATGCAAACTTAAATAATAATCCTTGTGTAAACGGGTTACACATTTTCCTATAAAATATTAACGAGTTTCTTGATTATGCGTTTGTGTTAACGAAACACTCTACGTTCAATGATATTTTACAAACATGACACATTTCTATTAAACTGTTACAACAATATAATTGTTTAAATAATATCGTATAAATTTTTAGGTGAAACATGAAATACAAAAGTTAATATAACAAATATTTTCATAGGAATATATAAATCGAATTTGAATTAGGATTTAGTAAAGTGAAATGTTATATTTTTCGTTATACAAAAATAATTTTAATACTTGTATTATATACGAGCATTTAGTTTCAGTTTAAATATAATCGATAACACACGTACGAGATGATAAATAGATAAATTATTCGTAAGAATTTGTTAAAATAAGATACATTACGTGTAAGATGGTCACAGGGAAACCATCCGGTGATAGCAACAGCACGTAAAACACGTATGAACTACAAATTTCGTTGGACGCGTTTATTCTTTTAAAAAGAAAGATAGACAAGGATGGTAGATAGTGACAGAAAAAGAATGAGACATAGAATAAGAGAATCGTAGTATCTATCTCGACTACTATACCCTCTTTTCTGATTCTGCAAAAGATTCGGATGAGAAGAAGTATGGGAAAAGTAGATACTGAATATTTTAACGATGTTAAAATATTTCTTACTGGTTTCAACGTGGTATCTTTCAACATTCCGTGCTACGTCAAGTAAGAAAAGTAAGAAAAGGAGGAAAAGGAGGATAATTTTCTTTGGTTCAGAAGTCTTTTCTCTGTCTTTCTTCTCTTTTTTGATCATTCATTCATTCTTTTTCTTGTTATTTATTTATTTGAAAATGCGTTTATAAAGTTTTAACGCGAGTTATTATTATTCGGTTAATATATGCAATATAACAAATAAAGAATTGATAATGTAATGAATTCTATCGTTATTCTCAAACCGTTTACTTGTCTCGTCGATTCTTTCGTCACTGTTTGAAACGAAGAAGAAGAAGAAGAAGAATATGAAAATTGAACCGTGAAAAAATAAAAAGAGAGAGAGAGAGAGACAAATATAGGTAGATAGATAGATAGATGATAGATAGATAGTGAAAAGGAGTAAAGAAGAATCGAATTGGTGAATTTGACATCATATCTACATTGAATTTTTCCTCGAGCATGATATTGCTCCACCATAAAGCTTGAGAAATACTTCTTCGCGACACCATCGATGTATTTTTATTCTTTTACTTTTTCCCTTTTTTTTTTTCAATTTCAGACGATATCGCAGAAAGTGAAAGAGAGAAACAAAGAAGAGAATAACCATCTCTTTTACTTCATTCAAATTTCGGTACTCTTAAAACAAATTTACTCGTCGCAAGAATACCTTTTTCTGAATTTCCTTCGCCTATAGGTTTGAACAGGAATATTCTTCGTTATTTTTTCTTTTTTTTAGTTTCATAGAAAACGAATAGATACATATATATACACGACGTTACACAATTATTAATTTAATATTTATTATCGACAATGTGTGTCCATACCCACCATTCAAGAACCCAACGCGACTAGTTCGAATTTTACACCGTTGATTATTCGTATGTTCAACTAACGCCAATATTTGAACGTCCACTTCCCATAATTTCACTCTCCACTTTACTCTTTCCTTCCTTCTCTCTCTCTCTCATACATTCACCCACACACACACACATACACACGCTTTACCTTTGAATCTCGTGCTTTGTTTCTCGAACGTATCGACAGAAAGAGAAACCAAAATTGTAAGAATAAAAGAAAGAAACCATTTAATTGTATTCCTACGTTTGATAGAATTCTCGAAATAATTTTGAATCCAATTTTTTCATAAGCTACTTATCATCAAACGTAATTATTTCTATAGAAGACAACAAAACTATAGCAAAATGGGAAAAGATAAAAAGAAAGTAATAGAAGATTAAAATATGGTAGTTTTAAATAAAGAAACAAAAAGGAAAGGAAAAAAAAGAAATATACAACGTTATTATACCTCTTCGTTGCATATTTATCGGATTATATTTACGACAACCATAAGCGTTTCGTCGATAATAAATCCGCGGATGTTAGAAGCCTTGGTATAGAAGGGAACATACCAAAAAAAAAATATATTTCAAGGAGCCTTCGCTGATGGTTATATAAATCTACCTCTTCTCCCCACCACCACCTTCACCATCTTCAACTTTGTCTACCCGTTCTCGTTCACCCTCTACCGCCTCTCCCACGTTCCTGTAGCCAAAAAAAAAAACGGTTACCACAAAGTCTGGGGTCTTTCAACAGCCTCCTCCTAGAAAAGAGAATAGATACTGGTCGACTTGCAAGGAAACAGCTCACCTTGTTATAATGGATCTCATTACTTTTATCACACGGACATACATCTACCCCAACTCGAAATTACCTTCTGCAAGGAACGCACCCCTTCCCCTTCCCCTTCCACTTCCATTTCCCCAGCCCCAGTCCTCCGTTCTCTCTCCTCCCACCTCATACCATGCTTCTTCTTCTTCTTCTTCTTCTTTTTCTTTTCCATGTCCTCACCCACCAACCTTTCTTATGGGCCACCTCTTTCGGGTCAGGGTTTCTCTACCAATCTGCATGCAAAAATTTTCTGGATGGATCGTGCTATTGTAAAAGGAACCCCCTTTCCACCTTTAATTTTTTTTTCTCTCTCTCTCTCTCTCTCTTACTTCTTCTTCTCCCTCTTTATTCGAGTATATCCCTCCTACCACTCTGTCGCCGGTTTTTATCCCTACCGTCTGAACCTTTATACGTAATACCACTATCATTTTTTCCACGAGAAATTGGATAGAAGGAGAGATAAGCCTTTTGCTGTTAGCGAAATAAATCCTAGTCATTTCTTCTATAAATCCGTAACATTAATGATAATGATGATAATAAAAATAATAATAATAATAATAATGGGAAATCTGTAAAATCGATATACGTGGATAACGGACGTTTCGTTTTGAAAGAAATAAAAAGAAAAATGTCTTCAACCAGTCGGTATTAGCTGGCGAATAAGCACAGCGAACACTTTGGAAATTGGCTTAACACAATGGCAAGCTCGTTAGAAATGAAAGTAACGTAATTAAAGCCAGTAAGAACAAAAGAGTTTTTGACAAACAGTTTCAATGCGTTGGCAATGTTACTCTCTCTTGCTCTACTTTCTTCATCTTTTCTTCTATCTCTCTATCTCTTTCTTTCTTTTCGTCTTTCTTTTTCTTTTTTACTCTTAAGTTTACTACGAATGGCAAACCGTCTCGTCGATTTTATTTACCGAACTCTTGATCCGTTCGGCCAGTGTTACGACGACGCCATTGCAATTTGCTAATGCGATGAAAAAGTAAACATACCGCAGAATATAACCCAGAGTATTATGGAACACACTAACAGAAACAGTCGATGATATTAATACCAATACCATTACTATTACTACTACTACTACTACTACTATTACTATTACTACGATACCTAAAGTATCATCATAGAGAACACGTTAAATATGCCTCTTTGGATGATAACATACATACATACATACATACATACATACATACATACATGAATACATGAATACATGAATACATACATAGATATCATACAGAATCATAATGAAAGAGAAATAGAGAGGAAACTAGATTGATTGAATGAATGCGTTTATTCGTACATATCAATAGAAATTGTTCGTTGACATACGGGACAGATATTTAAATGGGATACGTAATTTCAGTTTGTCCCCAAACGAGGGAATATCGGATTCCGGTACCGCAGATATGATTTCGTAATCGTACGATTATGCGATTCATTGAATACATTCCGAATCGGTTGATAGTTGTCTTCTTTCCCTAGATTCCTATCACCCTTTATTCTTTTTATTTCTCTCTTTCTCTTTCTCTTTCTCTTTCTCTCTCTTTTGTTCATTGAACGTAAAGATGTTTGCTCGATGAACCGAGAAAATCGGGACCCCCGATACTTTTCACCAACCGACGATCACAGGGAAGATTTTTCCTTTGGTAAAAGTTTCTCTCTCCCCGTTTTTTTTTGTTTTCTTCTCTCCACTGTTTGGCCTCTCAAGTAGAAATGTTTTAGGACGTTAAAACTGTCGCGTAAGGAAGAAAACTCTTGTAATTCCCTTCTTCTTCTTCTTCTTTTTTTTTTTGCCAAGATAAACATTCCGAGAAGTTTTTTTTTTATACTTCCTTTTATCGTATCCTACGTGTCCCGATCGATCGATCAACTAATCAAGATTTAACCTTTTAATAGAAATAAAAAGAGAAAGTTAGATTTATTTGGTTACTTTTCTATGTACACACATATACATACATTACATATATATTTACGCGTGTGTGTGTGTAATGAAAAATCGGGTAGTTGAAGTTAAAGATAAAGGAAAAAGAACAAAGTGTACGAAGACAGTGTCTGATCCGTAGCTCGTAAAATAAAAAAAAATAGACAAAGGAATGGCAAAAAGTGGGAAGTGGTGGGAGTGGGAGAGTGGGGAGAAGAGAGAGGAAGAAAAATAGTTAGTGAATCTTTTTGTAGCAATCGAGCAACGCCGTTAGGTTCTACACGCGTGTACTACGTGTATGTGCATGATATTAAGCTCCCTTTATTAAAAACTCCCGTATTTACGAGCAAGTTCCCCAACCTGAGTACCACGGCTTGCAGCCAATAGCAACGTTATGCGGAAGAGAAGCTTTAATCGAAGCTATCTCTCTCTCTCTCTCTCTCTCTCTCTCTTTTTTCCTTATACTCTTACAGAAACAAAAAGATACATATTTTCGTTTATTAACCCCGAATCTCCCAAGTTAATGGATTTCTCTTTCTTTATTTGTTCAAATCACAGAAACTGGTGTTTAGAATATTTTCATTTTGCGCTATTTTGCCCTTTCTTTCCTTTCCCTCAATCTGTTCTCACCAATTCCTACTTTTATTTAACTCCAACCATTGTGAGAAGTTTTAATGGAGGGTTTTTACGAGGCCTATACCCTTCTTCCAGCCCATTCCCTTCTTTATAATTTAGTAGTTATATACACGATAATGTTGTCGAATATCGTTTAAACTCAGTAGAGAGAGATTCACTAGTAACAACAGATTTTATCTTAACGAATATCACTAGAGGAGAATTACTCTTTGTAGAAGGGAAATATTTCCCTCGTTCGCTCGTTGAATATGGAAAACGGTGAGAGAGAAACCGTTACCCCCCATAGTCTCGTTATAGTTCGCTTTCCCTGTAAACTGTAGTAGGAGAATGCATGTTATACGTTATACGGTCGATTCGTTGTTTCACACGAAAAGATTAGCTGGCGTTAGTCAGCTTCAACAACGTTTACTTCGAAAGATACGATCGGAGTTTACGCTGACTGGTACGAAACCTTCCTGAGTTTCCTTCTCCCTTCTCCTCCACCTTCACTTCCTCCTCCTTCTTCTTCTTCTTTTTCTTCTTCAGTTTCTTAGACTACTATACTATCGATAATCGAGCCGTAAAAGTTAGCTTAACAAATTTGATAAAGATAACAATGTTATATATGTACAAAATGTGATCAAAAAGTAAGCTGACTTTTTGAATTTCATTGAATACCTACAAACGATTTTCGTTTTATCTATTTTTTGGTTTGATTCGTAAAAAAAAATAGTTTGGTGTATATGTATATATATTTTGTATAACAATATCATCTAACAAGAACATACGTTTGAACGTATCTCTAACGATAATTATTCAATGATAAGTATCATTCGGAATGAGGATAATACGAACGATGATCGTTAATGATTGATTCGATTATTATGGATTATTATCACCGTGGTTACCTAGATACCACCGTATACGAGTTTTCGTATAGGAAGAATTTCATGTAATGATTAATCGTTCGTGGTGTATTGTCCACTTGGCGCAATTATCGTTTCAGGAAGATATCGGAAGGATCTAACGGTGCGTACATATCCGGGGTGGGATTTGCTTCCGGTTTGGGTGCAAAATTGGCTTGGGAGATTGGCACGAAGTTACGACTGAGATTGGCAGATGTATTATTGCCGATGACGTAACATAGTGAGGTGTATAGGTGTATGTAGATTTTAGGGGTGTTCGTGATGGGATACCTAGATGTATCCGTTAGATGTTTCGGTACGAGATTGAGAGAGAGTGAGTGAGTGTGAATATGAGTATGAGTATGAGTATGAGAAAGAGAGAGAGAATATTCCATTTGCGGAATGCAACGTGTGGCTTATGGAAGTGTACAGCGTGCGATAATCGATTTCTTGATGCTCTTTGAACAGTACGCTGCCTTCCGTGTTTCCCCACTCACCTACGATAGTTTTTAAATATTCATACACTCGTCCCTGCCTGTCCGCGCATATGTATATGTATGTGTGTAAAAAAAAAAAGGAAATAGAAAATGAAAGAAGAAGAGAAAAAAAATATATCGAATAACGAAGGTACGGAATATTAGTTTTTTTTTTCTTTGTTCCACTCTGTGCCATAGAAAAAATTGTATTTCTTTCCCTTTCGGATTCTCATCGAAAGTATTCGACGTTGATTTAATCCGGTTAAATGCAAAATAAAAAGAAAAATAATATAGAATAAAATAAAAAGATAATAAAATGTGAAAACAAATCGTCAATGGGTGGTGTATATCTCTGTGACGAAATTGAAAATATTGTTTTTTTACGATCTCGTTCAAGATTGGAGAAATGAATCAACATCGATGTTAACACCGATAACTTTTGTCTTCTTAGAAACTTCATCGATCTGTTCTGAATAATTTATCGAATAGGTTGTTGATAAAAAAAAATTTACCCTTCTCTTACACCTCATCCTCTTCTTATACTCCTCTTTTGGTCTCACTCTCCTTCAGTTTCAGTTTTTCATCTCACAAAGGAGAAAGAGCTTATCCAAGATGAAGCTTCTTGCGAATGTAACGTGACGTGACGCGCAAAGTATGGAAAATATCTCTCTCTCTCTCTCTCTTCTTTTCTCTATCAATTTTTACCAGACTAGGAGAAAAAACTCAATCTTACATCAAAGTTCTTGTCGGAGTTCTTTCTCGTTAGTTAGTTTTTTCGCTTATTAAGAATTCGCGTAAATCTTGAATTTTTTCCTCACTATTTTATTCTCTCTCTTTCTTTCTCTTTCTCTCGTTTATGTAAAAAAGAAAGAAAAAAAGCTATCTTTGTACTTGTTCTTTAGTTTTCTTCGTATGTGTTTTTTTGTTCTTCTATTTTCTTTAAAATGAATGCAACGTAACGTTCTTCATTACCAACTTGGGGAATGCACTTTACATTGTTCCTGCTAGAACGCCCATTTCGTGAAACATGAAAAACCATGAGAGAGAGAAATAGGTGGGGGGGAATGGAGAGGGGAAGAGAGAACGATCTGTCTATGGATCGTTAAGGAAGTTTGTTTCGAACGTTTCGTACCTTTCAGCTTTGGCACGCATCATTCAATTTAGAAATCCATCTCGGTACCCAGCACGTAAGGGTACTTTATTTCTCCCAACAGACTCGACTTTCTCTCTCTCTTTCTCTCTCTTATTCTTTCTCTCACTCTTCCAGTCTCTCTCTCTCACTTTTTTCTTTTTATCTCTCTTTTTCTCTCGAACACGAACTCGTAAGAGAAAATTTCATTTCGTCAATTAAGATGACCCTTCTTTAATTTCCCAATTCAGGTTACCGAGCAGATCGAATAATGAATTTACCTCTAACGTTAGACCATCGAGAAGAATGATACGGTTACGGTTACAGCGTTAAGAGTACTATCCTGAATTAGAACGTTCTTTTTCTCTCTTGTAAAAAATTTAAATGATGATATCGATTTTTGTGAACGTAAAAAACAAAAAGAAAGAAACAGATTAAATCGAATCTTGATTAAATCATAGTTTTTTAATAAAAAGTTTTCAATACATAATATTGAGATAGATAATTTATTGATTAGTACATAGAATATTTTTACAAATAAAATAATATACAATAATAATAATAAAAGAATGAATAAAAAGATAGGTAAAATAGAGAAATAAATAGAAATACTGTACGTGCATAGAGATATGATAAAAGTAGGTAAAATAGAGAAGAGAAAGTCCTTGGATACATTCCGATCTTTTCTTGTATTATTCGTTTATTCGTAGATAAAAGGAAATCCATGAGTAAAGAATTTTTCTGCCATCGAAAATGATAAATTCACTATTGGAGCTACGTCAAGGTTCGAGTAACGTACTCCGAAACTTGGCAGCCGGGTGGACCACTCTACTATCTTTATCTTTATCTATCTCTCTTTCTCTCTCATCTTCAATCTTTCGTTTTTCTACTAGTTTTTCTCTGGGCTCAAAAAGCTTCTTCCTTTTTTCTTCTCTCTCTCTCTCTCTCTCTCTCTTGGTACTGTTCCTCTTGATAAAAAAAAACCAAGTCAAACAGACTTCGCAGACGTATGAAGAAGAACCATCTTTTTCGAGGATTGCTGCAGTCGTTGATTATCTTTGATCTTCGACCGGTGGATTACCAAGAAAGAGCCAACTCAGCTTTCCTTACGATTTCTACGACCTCTTATCTATCGAACCTTGACGACATTTGACTATTTTCAAAAGCACAAAGGTGCATCGATTCTAACGCTATTGACTCGATTCCATTTTAAAATCCTTTTTTCCATTATAAATTATTTTTTATCGACAAAGCCATTTGACATTTTTTTTCTCTTCAAGATATTATTCATAAAAGATGACGATACCCTTCTTTTTGTTTTAAAGTAATATATAATTGACCTTAATTTTTATCCCCTTTAATTCATTTTGAAATATTTTATTCTAAGTATCGTTGAAAAAAATATAATTAAATGTATTTATTCTGAATGATTATACTTTCGAAAAACTCGATATCGTTTTTCTTACAATAATAAAACATAATCGTAATATATAAAAATTCATCTTACGATTAAAATGAACTAACATATATCATATAGATAAATAATAACAATAATAATAAATCGTATTGTTCTTAATTATAATAACTTTGAAATACAGGAATACCTATATCGTTTTCGTACGATTTGAAGTTCGATTTCCTGCGTGTTTCCGAACATCCAAACGACGTTCCCTTCGCAGTCACCGGAATTGTAATTTGATCAACGATACCAACTACCACTACTACTACTACTACTACTACTATGCTACGCTGATTGGTAGGTGGATGGACAAATATTCGATGTTTCGACGGCTGGAATAAACCGCGAACCACCAAATCCCACATCGTACGTCTATGCACTCTAACCAGGAACGGCTCTTGCATGACGATATTCGAGTAATGCGTCATATTACCACCACGCTGTGGTCTATTTAATTAGTTCCGGAGCTTTGTCAAGCTAGTAAACGTTGGCTCTTGCCTAACTAAACCAGCCTGATTATCGACTCGACAGCACCATTCGTTCCTACCTCAGCTTATATTCCATCGTTATCGAGTGTCGAACCCTGCAATGGCTAACGACAAATTTTCATTCTATTTCTATACTCTCCTTCCATTCCTCCCTTTTCCCATTGCTTTCGGTCCTCAATACTTCATATTTTACTATATTGGGATAATCTTTAGATTTATTTTGTTCAGAGAAATTTTGTATAATTAATACACTTCTCGCGTAAGTTTAACTCGAAATATAAAAAAGTAAATTCAGCTTACATTTTTGTATTTTTTTTTTCAAACGTTATAACATGCTCGAGGGTACACATATACTTTGTTTGTTATATTTAATTAACACGTACAGATTTTTATATCGATGTTAATTCATGAGAAAATATATTTTTACTAAATATGGGGTTATTTGAAATTAAAAAAATAATATCATTGGTCTTTGGTTGCTTGCTTTTTTTTAATATTTTATATTAATTCTATAGTATATTTACTCTTAAACACTTAAATGACATTTAAATATTTAAATAAAAAATAATTTGTTTTATTTATTTACGTCAAGCTGAATTAGGATTGTTGTTCTATTCTTCATTAAAAACTACGCATAACTCAATTTACAAAAAGACAATGAGAATGATTTAGACAAATTTAGATGATTGTTGGTACAAATAAAAACGATCAATCGTAAATGGATCGTCGGTGAACGTTTTAGTATTAGGGTGAATCCCATAAAGCCATAAACTCACGATGCTCGTAGAAAATTTCCAGTTGAATCGTTCCCGCCACCACTGCCGCCGTTGTCGTAGTCGTAGTTTCGAAATAAGCTTCGATCGAAGGACAAAATTTTCTTGACTTCCTGCAACTCCGAAGGATTTTTCCTACCTTTTCTTTTTCTTTTTCTTTTGGAAAGGATGCAACGACTTATGCTCTCGTTCTCATAACATTTGAATACATTTCTCGCAAAATCGTTTAGCACTGTAAGTTGAATCAAAGCAAAGAGAATAAAAACGAAAATAAAAATGTAAATTTTAATGAGTAACATTTTTGATCGTAAAATATAAATCCCTTATTTAATTTCATAACATTAATTATTATTATTATTATTTCATAATAATAATATCATTATATTGTATTTTATAATTTCAAAATAAAAAATATCGTAACTCGTTTAACAGAGTAATATAAATTTTGAACATAAACGTCAGCCAAAAGATATTACATTGAAGTTAAATTAACACACGAATGAACATATCTGTCATTTAAATTCTTTAACAATCTCGTTAAGTCTATCAACTTCGATCGAAGTTATACGACTTTGACATAGCTAATTGAAAGGTAAGGAAAAACCAAAATTATGATAGAAACTTTGCTTGAATTGACTGACATTGTTCCCTGATTCTGACATACGTCTACTCATCCTTTTCTTTCTGCTTTTCTTCGACAGATTGCAATCTCCTCAATCTCTCGTTATTTCTTCTCCTTCTTCTCCTTTATATTTTTTATTCTAGAATATAATATCGAATTCGCGAATTCACACAAAGTTCCAGTAAAAGTGCCGCAATGCGCTTTTGACGTAGAGACACCAACGCGTGGATTCTGGCGATACGTGAATTTATGCGGCGTAAATGGCTGCTGCGTTCGATAGAGAAAAATAAAGAGAAAGAAATATAGAAATATACAAATATACAGGGTGTACCCAAAGTCGTTTTACCTATCGAGAAAATAAAAATAAATGAAAAGTCAATATAGGTTTAGTAAGAAAAGAAAAATAAGCATGTTTTGTTCCAAGATTTGTGTGATTCCAGTTAGAGTACCAGTAACAAAACTATCAAATACACTTCGAATACTTGCCAAAAGAAAATTAATAAATTTCATAGTTATATAAAACGATTATATTGAAACACCCTGTATGTATAAAGAAAGAGAGAGAATGAGTTAGTGGAAGGAAAAAGAAATAAAGCTAGTTTTGTTCATCGATGCGGGCCATGGTACAAATGGCATCTGTGCTACGATCAACTGTCCATCTTTTTCTATTTCTCTCTCTCTCTCTCTCTTTCTTTTACTATCTTTCTCTCTTTGGCACGATAGAAAAGGGAATAAAAGATTATAGAAAACGGCGAAGATGGATATTGCAGTTTTCCGATCTCCTCCTCCTCCTCCTCCTCCTCCTACCTCTCGTTCCGCGTCATTAAGATAAATTTATTGACTCGCGAAAGTTTGTTGCTTGCCGTTTTGTTCGCATACTATATACCAGCCAATGTCGAGACAACACACACGCACATACACACATCCACACACACACACACACACACCCTGTAGATTTTATTTAGATAGAAAACACGAAGAGCTTTACGCTTTAGAATACGCGCCTCGTTCATTTTCCTTCATCGATTCTCCTGGATATAAACTCTTTTTTTGTAGAGGATTTATCAAGTAGATTTTCCACCCTCCCACTTTCCCCTTCCCCTCTCCCAGACCCCTTTTTTCCCATTCCTCAAGAGACGGAAGTAATTTTGCTTCGCCGATCTCCTAATTCAACCTTTTACCGTGATACTCGTGATATCTTTGACACACCTTTACCTCTTGTTTTTTTTGGTTATTATCTTTTTAATTTAACCATTTTAAACCAATCGAGTAGGATTAAGAAGATATGAAAGAATTTAAGAAGATTTTTACCAATGTGGTGGTATTATATTTTCTTTGTATGCAAAAACATATTGACGAGAGATTCACATCGTGAAATAAAATCAGGTATCAAGCGAGAATCTTTTGAAAAGATATTGAATTCGGAATTTTATAACATTGCACGATTTTCTAGTACGTTAATTTAATATATATATTTATAATTCTTTTCCCCCTTTTTTTTTTGTAGATTGGAATATTTTCTCATTCAATTTTTTCTATTTAACAAAATCTATATAATTGTTTATTTTATATCGTATCAATATTTCTTAATCAAACTATTTAAACCGATAGAAATATGTGAAATATATTTTCTGATTAAAACATAAAATAAATGAAGAAACTTGAGATTACGTGAGATTAGTATAAATTCAATGAAATATTCCCACTTTCTTCTTTCTAAGATTGTGATCGTCCATCTTCTTCTTTTCTCGAATCCTTTGAAAATATTCCTTTCAAGAAAAGAGTAGTAGAACATTGAAAAGTAGTAGTTTTCACGCGAGCCTCAGGCTCGTTGGAGTTTAGTTAGAAGTTTATCGCGTTAATTGAAGGTTTCGGACTTCTCGGATCGAACTGCCGAGCCACTCCTCCCCTCAAGGGGGAAACGGATGATGGGGAAGCTAGGGGGAACTAGGGGGAGGGTAGGAGGAGTCCAGCTAATTGCCGCCTACAATTTCTGCTAATTACTTTCTCGCGAAGTTATACCACGAGGACTGCAGTAAGAACGGGGAATGCCAATGAGAGAGACTCTCTGTCTCTCTTTCTTTCTCTCTTTTCGATTACTTATCGGTACCTGCGATACCGAACGTGAACGGGACGAACGATAATGGCAAACTCGCTGAGAGTAATCGTCATAGTCCCTTTTCTTGATAACGAGGAAGAGCTTCGAAAGTTAGCTCGTTAAGGATATACCCTACGATCACGATTAGAATCTAACGATTTCCTTTTTTATTTCTTTTCTTTTATACTTTCTCTCTTCTTTGGCACCTATTATTATCTTTTGTTTACGATATTTCAACATGAAAATAAATATTACATTTATTATTTGTCGTATACAAAATTTCTTTAATGTTTTCCAACAATTCTTAATCGTACTTTAAAATATACAAATTTTTATCTCGATAAATAAAAACAACATTGTTTCGAAAGTAAATTATCATTGTAGATTAATAAATTATCTGGTTTCATAAAGGAAACTATACCTTAATATCCCTATTAATGTCAAAAGAAATTTCGTTACGGTGAAAGAAGTTAAATTTTTAAAAGAAAGATAACAGAAGTGTTAAACTAATTTAAACGCTTTGTGAGAATAATAATAGGTTGAGTATAATAAATTAAAACGCGTAGTTTAATGAACGATTAAAGGATTATCTGGAATTAGCACCTTTATCCAAAGTAGATTAGTCGAATAAACTTTGCGTAATGATGGAATAACGCGTGAAAAACAAGCGTTAGATTTAACACACACACACACACACACACATACACATACACATACACATACACGAATTTATATATAATATATATGGAGGTATTAACAAGGTTCTCTTTGCATATGCAGATGTTAGGTATCTGTGTGTACGTGTATACGTACAAGTGGCGAAAAGGTAACGTTGACTATGCTGAGTGAGCGGTTTAAATTATCTGGAAATGTATAAAGAGGAAGAGAGACAGAAACACACAGAGAGAGAGGGAGAGAGAGGAAGAGAGAAATAGTGAATAGAGGGTTAGGGTGATAGGGGAGTTGTAACTGGCTCCAAGCCCTTTGACAAGGACATCTCAAAGCAAGAAGCCTCTGGCGTAGCCACTAATCTGCAGGTCACCTATACGAGAAACCACTGCGTCCACTTCTCCACCTCCTCTCTCCTTGCTCCTCTTCCTCTTCCACCTTCCCTCTTCCACCTCCTCATTCTCCTCCTTAGTTTACTCCACTCTACATTTACATTATCTCAACATTGACCTCTACAAGTAGTTGTAACACGTAAGATACGTGTCCCTTCATAAATGGTGAATGTGTTTATAGAACTAATCGTACTACTACTGTTTATAAATATAGGTATAATAATGAAGTTATATATATATAAGATAGAACTTGCAATGGACAGTATACATATCCTTAGAACCTGATAACTCATTCACCTTTGGGTAACATTATTAATAGTTTCTGTTAACATCATAACCGATAGCTTATCTAAAATTAAGATTAAAGATCGTTGCATTGAAAATCGAGCACCAATAAGTGGTATATGGAAATGTTAATAAACCAAAGAGCATACCTTTTTATTTCAAACAATATTTTAGTTTTTTTAATTAAAAATTTCTCCTACGAGTAATAATTTCAAATTTAACGTAAATGTTTAGTCAGTAACTTTTTGTCGTCTTAAAATATAAACGAATTGTTTTAAATATATTTCAGAGAATAAAATTTATTTTTTTTTTTTTAATTATTTATACAATAAATATCCATTAGGGTGTTATTTAAATTTTCATCGTGGTTTCATTGCGATACAATTTATTTTCGTTTCCCGAACGGGGCTTGGAATATAAGAATAAAAGAAAATAATAGTAAGAAAATATGAAAGAAAAGAAATAAAATATCGTGCATGTCGGAGTGCAGTTTCAGTAGACCTTTTGGAAACGACCTTGCTCGAGGCACGTTTGCTCGAAGAGAGACATATCCATTTTCCTGCAGGCTCGCGTTTCTTTAGAAAATTCGTTTCTCCCGTTTTCTACCTGGAAAGAAGAAAAAAAGAAAAAAAAAAATAAACACGAAATAAAAGGTTGCTAGGACATGGAAGATTGCAATGGTAGTGGTTACCACCAGTACGAAGTAGTGGTGATGGTGATGGTGATGGTGTTGCTCGGAAAACGCGGAAACGACTCACGCAGAGCCTCTTTAGTGGCTCGTAATTCAACGTGAGCTTTTCTCGAATTTCCAGCAACCGTTGGGTAGGATACAAATTTTGCACGCACATTTCCATGCTAACGGCCAGTCAACGTTCTTAAAAAGAAAAATTATGATAGAGAATAATAAGAAAGGAAGGAAGGAAGGAAGGAAGGAAGGAAGGAAGGAAGATAGAGAAAGAAATAAAGGAAGAAATAATGTTATGGCATTGTTCGGTTTCTCTAGTCGATAAGAGTTAACGTAAATCATTGATTAAACATTTAGAATTGTAAAATTATTCAAGTGGTTGTAATAATATTCGCATATTTAATCTACCTTAAATAATATTCATGGAAAGCATTAATTTCGATTGAACCAATATCGACGAAACGTTTTATTGTTAATAACGTTAACACACGAATCTTATTTGTCAGTCAATAATTGTAATTTAATACTTGCAACATTTTTATATGAATTATTTGCTCGTAAAGAAATAAGTGGGTAGATGGGTGTTTCGAAATAATAAAAAAAAAATAAGAGATACATTTATCATAGAATTTGATATTCTTGCAGTATTCTTTAGCGTATTTTTGTCGAGACCTAAACGATAGTTTATTACCTACATTCTCTGAAAATTAAATACTAACAAGATAGAATTTCTAGAAATGGTTGGATACTTATCGTGATTATCATTGGACTCACGTAAGAGAAATAATAAAAGAAAAAGAAGAATAAAAGAACGAAAGAGAAGGATAAATCCTAGAAGAATAAGAAAGTATAGTGAGTAGTTGCAGAGGCTAAAGTTTAAAATGTATTTCTAGTTAGTTTTCAAGCTCGCGTCCACGGAGTCGTCGATTCGTTTCACTTAGGAAAAGATATACAGCCCCCGACCAATTGAATAATTCACCATGCAAAATGCCCCCTAACTGGATTACATTTAAATAATTAATCTACTACCCAAGCCAACTTCTCGTACCTGCTGCTGCGTATCCTTGAATATAACGTTCACTTCGAAACATTTGCGAATTAGATAGGAAAAAAAGGATATTGGAACATTGACTTACCGATTGGGGAGTATCCTTTATCCTCCTTTCTCAATTTCTTATTCTTATTTTCTTTTTATTGGTTCAACGTAATAAACAGACGGTGATCTCGATAATTTACTTATTATTTCAAATTGTTTATTTCAATAATTTTTATTCTATCAACTCTTTCACAAAGTTAAATCAAATATATTTCTATTTAATTTTTTTCTCTTCCTTGCTTCGTAGTAATTATTATTATATTTGGTCAGTATTTATAATGAATTATAAGACTGTATACCACATATATCAATAAAATTAAAATACAAATTATTAATTAAAATAATACCGAGACCGTATTATATAAATATGAGCGTATAATAAATATTAATAAAGATGAATATATTATATATATATAAATTGAATGATATATATTTATTAAAAAAATAAACTTGTAGAATATAATAAATATAAATATAAATATCACAACAAAAAAGAATAGTTTAATGGAAGAAAAGATGATTATATTTAATCGTAAATAGACAGATTCGCGAGAGGTAAACGTTTAGTGATTTAGGCGAGAAGTAAAAAGTTAAGCGTGTTATAACACATCGTCGAATGTTAACGACGAAGTGGAACAGAAGAGGGGGAGGGGGTAGGGGGAGGGCATTTATACCGCAATCCTCGGAGATAGAGAGGAAAGTATGAACTCGTCTGCGTGCCTTTGCTCTCCGTGGAATGCGGCTTTACTTAAAGTTTGGACGTTCTCCAAACAGCAGGTAAGCGAGAAAAGTAGAAGAGAAACAACGTTGAATATTTTAGAAGGACCGTAAAAGGGGTGACGAGGGGGGGAGTGGGTAGTGAAAGGTAGTTTGGGTGAGACGGAGCGTAGGTAACTAATATTCGACGGACGTTTAATTTAATTAATTAGTAAACGGTGAAATTATTTCACGTTTTTTTGATGATAAGTTTTGTAATTTACATAAATTAAATTCAACTTGCCTATTAGGAAATATCTCTCTCTCTGACACTTTTTCACACACACACACGCATAAATATACATGCATAATCGGTAAAGAAATTCTCGTTGGAAATAATTTAAAGTTTATAGGGAAAAAGAGGTGACGACATAAGCTTTCGTTTTCATTTTAATAGTATACGAAGGGAAAAAAAATGTCTATTAAAGAGAGAAATAAAATTCTAGTATCCTCTTTGATAGATAGCGTAAACAACATATACATGCATGTATACAATACATACGCACATACGCACATACACACCAGTAGATGCGCGTTAAGCGACACAATTAAATAGCTCGGGAGACCACCCACTCGATTCACCATTCGCTTCCATATATCCAAACCCTTTCTCCTCCTCCTCCTCTTTCTCCTCTTCCTCATCCTCCTCTCAGAATCCTCCTATGGGTCGTTCGTTCCCAGAGCTTTGCAGCAGATCTTTATTGCGTTTCGAAGTACCGGCAAGCACAAACAAAGCGGTAATCTGTCGCGCAGATTGTTGCGTCGTCGTGTATACCCGGTGCTGCACGAAATTGCATTCCGTAGTAAACGGGCGAAAATGGCGTAGGGCGTGTTGCTCCGAATATAGAAGAGGATGAAACAAGGTAAAAGGAGAGTGAGAGAGAGAAAGAGAGAGAGAGTGAGAGAGGACTGCCCACTTGCATATAACAAGAACAACGGTATCCGACGATTTCACATCATGAGCATACCACCTCGTACTCCTCTCCTCCTCCCCCCCATCATGCGGATTTTCCCAAGAATTTGCCTCTTTCGAAACATCTTAACCCTCCCGTGACCCAACTTTTTGTTGCATTTTTTCGGAGAGAAGAAAAAGGTCTACCGAAACGTAAGTTGCTTGTTTTTATTTCTTATAAATAGCATACGGTGTTATTAAATGTTCTCTATTTAGAAAAGAAAAACAAAAATGATAACATATGCATTATGTTATACTTCAAAAGTTATATAACTTCTAAACGAGTAAGATAAACTTGATTACCAATATCATAAATTAAAGATAATAATTGCTGTTTCAAAAGACGTTTCTAGTGGTGAGGAAAACATTAACGATTGCGAGAAAAAAAAGAAATAATTACTCGAGATTTAAACGTGAGAGATTATCAGAAGAAGGAAAAGAAAATAAAAACGATACTTCGTCTATTAAAAATGGTGAGGACCTGTCGATCGTCGTAGTTGCTAAAAAACAGATTCGATCTTAATTACTATCCCAGAACAGTTATCCTTCTTTCTTTCCTTCTTTCTTTCCATCTTTCATTCTTCTTCTTCTTCTTCTTCTTTCGTTCTTTAACTCGTGGTGGAGAAGGGGAGGGGGACGAGGAGGAGAAGGAGGAATGAGGGAGAAAAGCTCGTAAAGCTTTCTACCACCGTTAATGGGGAAAGTAAAATGTCGAGAACCAAGATACCTTTCGACGTTTAATCCAATGAAAATTTTTTTTGTTCTTCTTTCCTCCTTTTATTTCCCATCGTTACTTTTTTTATTCATACCATCCCATCCTTCCCTCCCTTTCTTTTTCCTCCCACCTACTCTAAAACCCCTTGTTTTACTCACTCTTCCACGTTTCATGATGTTCCTAAGTTTATTATAAAATACGTATATCCTACTTTTACGAGTTATCCCAACCCGAACAATTTATCGGTGCTAACATCGAACACGCGAATCGACAATTTTCCAAAACACCACGAAAAAGAACACCAACTTTCTTCTTCTTTTTTGCCAAAGAAAATAGAGAAGGAAGTATTACGTGGACCGGAAAGTAATGTCTATTATTTATTTATTCTTTGGATACGATTTAAAAATAAACTTTGATTAGTTGAATTAATGATGAAGAAAGGATGGTAGGACTCGTATAAAAATATTTAAAAAAAAATACAACAAAATAAATAAACAATAAGATAGAAGGGTAGAAGGAAACAAAACGAAAGTACGAATTTTCTTTACTCTCAACTAAATGTTCAATAACTCTTATAGCCCCTTACCCGTTCTTTACACAGCTATTGTAAACCTTCGATAAAATTCAAATAGCGTTGTAGCAGAATAGCGAGTAAGTGAGTAGGGGTATAGATGAGGGGAAAATGGGAAAAGGGGGTCACGATCAAGATATCTAGGATCATCTAGAATCTCCTCTCTCTCTCTCTCTGTGTAAAACAACGAATAGTAAAAAAAAACGAATGATACCGATACGACAAACCAATGGCTAGTAGCATAGAACAGATCATTGTTCG
Organism: Mischocyttarus mexicanus; assembly: GCA_023678845.1. NCBI lineage: Eukaryota > Metazoa > Arthropoda > Insecta > Hymenoptera > Vespidae > Mischocyttarus > Mischocyttarus mexicanus. The sequence goes on along the minus strand of JACGTP010000063.1, from coordinate 278,401 downwards.
ATCGAATAGGCTTTTTTTTTTTCTTCTCTCTCTTGTTTTTCGTTTGCTTTTTTTTTTGTCTCCTCCCTCTTTTTACTTTTTTTTTTTTTTGAAGTTATTTTGTTGTAGTTGTTGGTTCGTTTGTTACTTTCTTTTTTTTTTTTTGTCTTTTCCTGTTTATTTTTTCCCCATTTTTCCCCCCTCCCTCTCTCTCTCTTTATCTCTTTTTTTTCCTATTTTTTTTTTTTCATCGTTTCCACCCTTTCGCATCCCTTCTACACTTGTTTCCGCATCGTTGTTGCTAGTTCTCTCTTCTTTTCATGGGAGATAGGCGATAAATATTCGTTCGTCGTTTGAAAATTGGCGACGCGCGAAAATCGGCTACACCTCCCTTCCCCCTTTTATCCCCGTTCTTTCGAACCCTTCTTCTCCCCTTCTCTCTTCTATCCCCTTCTCGATCTACAACCATCCTCTCATCGACCTCCTCGTATGCACGAGCATTGAATTGATGAATTGCGATTTCGGGTGAAGGTTTTAAAGGATTTATCCAGAGTATCTCTCTCTCTTCCACTCTTTTTTTCGAACGTGTTTTTTCTTTTTTTTTTTTTAACATCAATCGCTTTTAATACCCTAACGATTGTCCGATAATAATGATAACATATTCGTACGTTATCAGAGTCTGTTTTGTGTATCTCATCGTGATCTTTTACAAAAGATTATTTCCCCCTCGTTTGCGAGATAAAAACCGATTAATACCAATTCTTTTCTTTTTTTTTATTCTGTGTGTATTTTTTAAATCTTTTCGAAATTTTAACAAACAGATGCGATCAATCCGATAATCGAATTTATATATTTCCAATAATTTCTTTTTTTTTCCTCTTTCCTTTCCTTTTTTTTTACTCAAACATATGAATAAATTGAATCAGATTTTTGCGATAGTTGAATTTTATAAAAAAATGTATAATAATTTTTCTGTTAATTACGATAGTAGACTAACAATGAGTCGAAAAATTAAAAGAAATATAATTTAATTAATCGTTAAAGACTAACGAACTAGGTCATTTTTTACATTTTTCATTTCGTTAATGAGTTATACGATTTCGTAATTACGATTATAGATAATATAAATTTTTTTTTTTGCTGAATATAGAGGAAATAAAATTTAATTAGATTCGATTGATAGAGGGATGGGTGAGGTTGGAAGTTGAAATAAAAAAAATATTAGATTTGAATGGTCACGGAGTTATTCTCGCGAGACCAATTATACGCCCGGCTGATTCCCTTTTCGAAATTTGCGAATCAATATTTGGAAAAGCTAACAATATCGATACCCTACGAGACCACTGGGCAGATGCGTTATTATCTTCGCAATCCAAAAATACAATTCGTGGGTAGAATATATCAAACCCCGTGTTAGAGTTTTCACGTTAATTGTCAGCTGCATGCGAAAATGTTGCATCGTCGTCATCGTTGTTGTTAGTGTCGTTATCGTTGTTGTTGTTATAGTTATAGTTGTTGTTGTTGTTGTTGTTGTTGTTGTTGTTGTTGTTGTTAGAGCTCACTAACGATTTGGAATCTCTAATTAATCTGTAACGACTCTATAACGAGTCATCGATGAAAACGTGCTCTGACATCGTTAAACGTCTTCTAATTTCTCTATCAAGTGTCGTTACTTTTTCTTTTTTTTTTTCAATACGTTCCCAACTAGCAGTCTTATTTCTAATCTCTTTCAATCTTTTACCTTGTATTTTAATAGGCAGCTTGTATTTTTCATTTTTATTTCATTCAACAATTCTCAACGTGTATGAAAATTTCACATACAAAAAAATAAAAATATATTTCCTTTAATCAACTTAATATTTATTTACTTTATTGGACATTATTAAAATTAAACATTTATTAATATGTCTCAGTGTTTGTGTGTGTGTTAAAAAAAATAAAGTAATGTACCCAGGACTAAAGTTTAATTAAAATAATCTCATTAAATCTGATAGATTTCTTTAAAAAAAAAAAAAAGGAAAAGCAGATACGAAAAATATAATCGTAGAATTATTTATACCTTGGAATGATCTCCATTTATGGAAGAATGAGCATCGACGTAACTATATTTATGATCGAAATATCGGTACAACACGGTATACGTGTATCGTATATGGGAATGCATGCAATATGTGCAAATTTGTATACCGTACGCGTTTATAATATTTATGAGAGAACCGAGGACAGATAATTAAGAAGCAAATGGACGATGAGAGAGAGAGAGAAAGAGAGAGAGAGAGAGATACAGAATGGAGAACGAAACGGGTAGATGCGAAACGAGATGAGGTCGTTAATAATTTTGAGACAGGGTATCCTCGAAAACGCTAGACTCGCGAACTCGAAAGACAATCCAGTGTTTGTGTGCTTCATGTCGGTGAGTTACGAGTCTTCGTTGAGAGTAAGGAGAGAGAAAGAGAGAGAAAGAGAGAGAGAGAGAGAGAGAGAGAGATAAGAGATAGCTCGGGGAGGTAAATCTATTAATTAATGTAGCTGAACCGTTCTTCATAATTAAGAGAACGCACCGTGAATCGAGTTCGACCGAACATTCAACGTTAACACGTAAGAAAATGTTCTCATCCAGCTTTTATCTGTCTATTTCTTTGACGAAACTTTATTAAGGGAAAGAAACTTTTCAAGAAAATTATGACACGATATCTTCTTCTATTACAATCGAATTCTGAATTATAAAAAATAGATACTTGATGAATATCAAATGATGTGTGTATGTGTTTGTGTATAAATAGATACGTTATTAAATATGTATAAATTTTCTATAAAATATATTTCGTTTACTAAATTAGATATCTTCATAGAAATACATAAAATCAACAAGATAATTACTAATGAAAACTTTGACGTCAGAAATTGCTTAGCATCCTATTTGCTACGGTGCATAAATTTAGTAGTCATCTTAATGGTTGATATATAAGATAGAGAGAGAGAGAGAGAGAGAGAGAGAGAGAGAGAAAGAAGGAAGCTTAAGAGAAGGGTTGGTACGTTAACGTAGGACGTTTCTAACATACAAGAAGCCCCGTGTCAGGGCTCGTGACAGGAGCCGTGCCAGGATCAAGGAATTCAGGCATGTTCTCATAAATCCTACTAAAAGACGTTTAGACCTTGGCTTCCCCACCCCCTCCCTATTTTTCTTTCTTTTTACTATCTCCCATTCGGGTATCATGCAATACTTAATATTATTTTAGTCCTAATGAATAATTCGTTCTATGTTTAACCGCACGTGAACTTCTCGCCGAAATGGGGAATCGATGTTATTCGCGTTAAGGTTGTTCGAAAATAACACGTGTTACGTAATTTCTCTCTCTCTCTTTCTCTCTTTCTCTCATATATTATTTATTACCACGTGCTACCTAGTAATGATCCTCGAAAATTGTGATTTTACGAGAATCAGAAGCAATAAATGAGAGAGTAAGAGAGAGGCAAAGAGAGTAATGCATTCATCTAGGATCGTTGATCATGAATAAAAGAGATAGAGAAAGAGAGAGTGAGATAGAAGGAGAGTTAGTGAAGGAAGGAAGGAAGGAAGATTGTACGTTATAAGCCAAAGTGAAACTTTAAAGGACGGAAAGGAAGAACGCTCGCAGGAAGCCAAACTCACTCGACTTAGCGAGTCCTTCTAAGACTACGACGATTCAATGGTTAAGAGGATTAGCTTGCGGTCGAAAACGTACGCGGCAAGGAGGAAGATATACTCTGTATTAAATCGTCCAAAAGCCTGTTATTTCCATCGTGAATTGATAGTTGGTGGAGAAAGAAAAGGGAAGTATAATCTACCATCGTTAAAATCACTACGATCAAGTAGAATATTCATTTCGTTTCAATTTATTTCAAGTTTGTCATCGTAATTTAATTTAATTGTTTTTTTTGTTGAATTTAGATTTTTTAAAGTTAACTTTTGTATCGACTGTGTTTATTATTTGGAATCATAAAATACTGTAAATTATGTAATCAATATTTTTATGGTTATCTATTTTTAATATTAGTACTGATCAAGAAATGGTTTTTTTAAAAGTAAATAATTGAAAGAGAATATATATAATAAATAATAAATAATTAGAAATGGTATTATATATTATCGGTTAATCAATTTATTTAATTCATTGATTTTTAATTAAATCTAATTCTTTAGATTTATGCTACAGTTATTGTCATATTCGCTTGTTAGGGAAACTTAACATAGATTCTTGAAATTAATTTTAAAGGAACATACAAACAATTTTATTTTTTTTACATGTATATATATATATATATATATATATATATATATATGTAAGGAGTAATATGATGAAACATTGGAAAGGTTCATTCCTTGTAAAAGATTCTTTTTCGAGAATATATATATTTGACGCAAGCTCATCCTCGTACACGAGTGGATGACTCGATCGAGCGCTCTTGGGACGTACAAGCTCATAAATCCAGCTTACTCCTCATAACGAATATCAGAGGAGTAGTAAGAAGAGAACCAAGGGGATGGGGAAGTGAACCTTCTACAGACTAGAATAGAGATAAGGAGCGAAGTATGTGTAAGTCTCTGTGGAGACGAGACACGCGTTACAAAAACCCTACGAAGATGTGATACCATACCACCTACCACCTTTTCGGGTTGTGAAGAAAAAAATTTATCTATCACGAGCAATAACTTTGTCGTTGCAAAAAAAACTAGATCTTGTTTTTAAAGAAATTAAACAACAAGAAAAAATTATATAACCCGACTCGTACCTTCTAAAAACAATTAAAACAAATATTGAAATATTATTTTTAATATTCTTGTATTATTCTTTAAAATATTATTCCAACGGTATATTTAGTTTTACTATTTTTTTTTATATTTTATACACGTAATATACACATCCTTCGATTATTATTATTATTATTATTATTATTATTATCAATCAATATCGTATAATCGATTAATAAATATTCTACAAAAATCACAGACGTAAATACGAGCGTGAAACTTTATTAAAAAAAGATTGAAAAAAAAAAAATGAGAAAGAAAAATAAAAAGAGCGAATAGATGATTTATGATACTCTTCGATGAAACATTTATTTTCTAGGATCAATAAATCCAAAAACTATCCTGTTAATATACATATAACAAGGAGGATATTTTATGATACTTTTAGATGGGGATCTATAACCGATAAAACGAATAACGTTCGATCTACGGTGATTAAAATTGATGAATTATTGTATACCGTGGTAAGGGTATTATTTCACTAACACATCGATACATCTCTACGAGAAAGTATCGATACTTAAGAGATTATCATTTCCATCAGCCGATGCTATTTTCTTCGTGTTTTGTAGAACATTCTTGGTAAAAGATTACATACTCTCTCTCTCTTTCTCCTCTCTCTTCTGAAATATGTATTTTATATATATGTTTCTTTTCTCAATCATTGACAACGTGAAATTGATATCGATATTATTACATCTCGCTTTCTCTTTCTCTTTCTCTCTCTCTCTCTCACTCTTTTTTCTGTTTTTTTTTTCCCCTCTCATTCTTCTTCTATCTACCTCACTCTCTCTCTCTCTCACACACACACAGAATCCGCCGAGAATCGACATCCAACTCTAGTAATGGGATTTTGATACTATCCCAGCTAGAAATATCCAGGTTCGATGAATAGAGGAATCGAAGATAATTTTCATGTCGCGTACACCCCCTCCAAACCCCGATGAGAGTCCTTTTTAAAATCCCACGACGTGATAGTAGTACTCGTTGGGATAAAAATCTAATGAAAATCACGTTCTCTCGATTCTCTACCTCTTCCCTTCTCCCCATACTCTCTTTCATTCTTTTTGTACTGATCTTTCGATAATATTTCGATATTTTGTTATCACCGTGAAAATGTTCGACGTTTTTATACTCCGAAACGTGTCTGTGTCGTCCTCCTCTGCACCTGCAGTTGCTGATGTTTCTTTTTGTATCCTATTTTATATTCAGATCAGAAATTTCGATTACGATTTCGTAAAGATTGTAATTCAACCAAAAACAAGAGGAGGAGGAGGAGAGAGGTGAATAAATGAAAATCGAGGTTATAGGAAGGTTCATTAAAATCGAGAAAGGTTACTAAATAATATTTAACGTTGAAAGAATGAGTGTTTTATCTGACACCGGTGTCGGTTAAAGTTGAAAGTATAGGCGTTTGTAGGATTAATGTTACTAGACTTGTTAGATTTATGATACCAATATGAGCCCTCATAACCAACGATGAAACGCCGTCGTTCATTTTATACTCCGCATATACATACATATGTGTATGTATGTATGTTATGTATTGTACTTGCGTATTGAGAATAAAATCAATATAACATTTTAAAAATTACTCCTACGAATTTCTGTTTTTCTTTTTTACCATCGTCGAAAACAGGAAAACAAAATCATCTTTCGAAAATAATTGCGTGGGATATACATTTTACTTTTTCATTTATTTTTTTCTCTTCAATTTTATTGTGTGTGTGTTTTTTTCAGTACTGGTAGCGACGAGGGATTAGAAGCATATATAAAAAAAAAAATGAAAATGTAAATTTTTCTTACGCGAACAGAATTTGTAATAAATTCTTGAAAAGAATGTAAGGGGATGTGAGATGTCATAAACCTTCTATGTAACAACATAATTTCTTTTTTTTGGTCGGCTTACGAAATGAAAAAAAAGATATTTCAAAACGAATGAAAGTTATTTCTTTTTTATGTAAAATGGTAAATGTTGCATTTTATAAAAAATGTAGGTTATTATTTGTAGAAAAAGAATAAGCATCGAGTTTGAAAGTTTCTATCAAAAAGAAACAACGAAAAAATAAATCGTTCTCGTTTGAGATGATATTTTTCACAAAAATATCAAATGTGTTTCATTTTTCTGAGACAAGAATTTGACTATACCAATATTTTGATTATTTTTTAAATCTTTGGATAAATGAGCTAGCACGATAAAATAAATAATATTTAAAAAATTATAGACAATTAAAGTAACGAAAAAATTCTTTGAATTATTTTTTTTAGTTTAAGAAGAAAATATATTAAATTTCATTTCTTTACATTTCATTGCAAAATCATTGAAAATTTGTACGTCTACGAGCTAACTCGTAGAATTGTAACGTTGAACTATAACTTTAGGGAATAATAGTCGTCAAAACCGCGAATGATCATCGTAGTATATAGGTATGAGAATATGGCTATGTATTAGTGTTAGTACATACATAGAATATTGGAAGCTGTCGTTTTCCTCCTCCGTAGTCTCTGCTATTTCGAGACTTCAATGGCACGTGTTCGACGTGCAACCATTGTACCAGGACTATTGTCTTTCAAGCTGCCCAGCCAAATGAGAATGACACGAAACTTTGTGATTCTTGCTGCCAACTCTCATCCTTCCTGCTTTTACTTTAAAAAAAGAAAATTAAAAAAAAAAAATAGTAGAAGAAACAGTTCAAACAGTGTGTTTTATCACTTCGAAATTCACATCAATCACGTGATTTTATTTTTTTTTTCTATTAGGGGATAAATTAATTCATTCCTCTTTCCGTATTTAAAATAAAAGAACAAAAGTTTATTTAAATGACCATTGATTTAAAGATACTTATTTAAATTATTATTATTTTCGTATGAAATGAATTTTTCAAGTTAAATGATTTGGTTGTATGATATAATTAAATATCGTGACACCATTTGAATAAAAAACTAAGAAAATTATTTAACATCCACTTGATAGTATCTCGAACCCATATCTTCAAGGCTTACATTTCAGTCTCGTCAAATATTCTTTGTCAGAGAGAGTGAGAGAGAGCGAAGTATGATTATTAATAATTAACGCAGGTCATGTCACGAGGGCGAGAATAATTAGCAGTTCGGACTTGTTACTGAAACGGCTAGCTTTGTAGTGGTCGATATTAAATATTTAGAATAACGGTCTGTACGTTTGTCATCTTTAAACATTATGAATAATTTCCTATGTATTTAATATCAAGAAATTACATAGAGTAATATCAATCATATTTTATTGTTCTTTTCCTTTTTTTGTTACAGAGCCACGACAGTTGGCAAGGACACGACGGCGATCAGGTGAGTCATTTTTTTTTCTAAATTCTTTTAAACATTTCTTCTTCTTCTTCTTCTTCTTTTACATTTTTTCTTTTGCTTCCTTTTTTTTTAAAAAAAAAATTTCTCTTCCTTAATTAAACACAGCTTTTATTTAGCTTTGGAGAAAATGTCTTCTTTGGTTCCTCAATAAGCTTTTCTGCTTTTTAGCATGATCTATTTAAAACTTTAGAAAATGATTACTAGCATGACACGAACATTATTCATTACGTGAGCTTAATAGAGAGTAAAGAGTAATTTCGTAGAAAATTAATTAACAATGTGGTATGTGGGTGTGTTGTAATTGTATGTCTTTAATACCTATTACCACATAATACAAGGCTGTCAATTATAGTCTCCTCGTAAACATTAATTTATTATTCTAATTAGATTAGATAAGTATCGTTAATTAAAAAAATATAATAATAATAATAATAATAATAATAATAATTAAAGTAATAAAATATTTGTTAAAATAAAGTTAACCTAAATTATTCAAGATCTCTTTTCTTTGATTAATTAGGTGAACATTTAGTTTAGTTTAAATGACTTTTAATTTATTTACCATAACCATATACTATTTTTGTCTCTCTTATTGAGATAAATTAAAATCTAATTTAGTTATTTAAATTATTATATCATTATTAATTTATTAGATTTAATTAAATTGAAAATTAAATCGCTAAAGTCAAAAGTTTCGTACCCCCTGAAGAGAGTTTTAAAAGCAGCAGCGAATCAGTTAGTGAAAATTTTATAGAAATGATGAGTATAGGTATTAACTAGGATTACAATTGTGAACCTCATTCTCTGTGTGATCTCTCCTCTCTTCTTTTCTTTTCTCTCCCTTTCGTGTCTTTTCATTGCCATCTGCAGTGCTTTGTACGAGCTCTGTTCTTATTACCGGTGTTGTGGTTTAATGACGTTATGGTTGGCAAGTATTATAAAATGAAAACGTCTGGGATATACGCGTAGGAACGTTCAGTTTCTCCGGTTAAGCTTTCGCGATTAGTTTAGACGACATCGTTCGGGGGAAGTCGCAAAAATATTTACCGGAACCGGTATATATATAATCTTGCAAGACAAGAACGCCTTTCTGAGTATGATAAATCGATCTCGTACTTATTATCTCTCTAACTATTTTCTGTTTTATACTCTTTCAAAACAATTTTATCACTTTGCTTTTTCATTCTGCTTTCATTTATTTTAAAAACAGAACATTTAATATACAACCGTATAAAAGTTTGTTATCAAAGTTAATATAATTCTATTAATACCCCTTTAATATAATTCTTAAAGAAACCAAAATTTCACTAATTATTAATTATATTCTTTAATCTAAACAGAAAGAGAACATACGTAATATAAATATCATTTAAAAAATAATGCTCATTAATTAGTATGTATAAAACGTTTGATATAAAAGTGTGTGTGTATATATACTCGTATATAGCAAAATGATAGATTTTTCGATAATCGTTAGATATCGATATAAGTGGTTATAATCGTAGTCAGGTATCGTCAGATAATCCATTTCGTTCGATATCAGAGGGTTACCCTTCTGACAGTTTGAAAGACGTTGGCAGATGGCAAAGAACGTAGAGAGGATGGACATGATGGGAAAAGGTTCGGTGGGTTTGGAAAAAGGCAAGCCACAATTTTCTCGATTATGCAAATGACGGATTTATCGGTAACGTACTCATGCCTAAAGGAAGAAGTGCATTGCGAGTTGGCACTCGAACGGTCCGAACGATCCATCTTACCTTATCGTTTCGATTCTTCTTCTCTTTCTATTTCTCTCTCTCTCTCTCTCTCTCTATCTCTCTCTCTCTCTTTCTCTTTCTCTTTCTCTTCGTGGAGAGTATAGTAGATATAAAAGGTAGGTCGACCTTACACGTACGATGTGCCAAACCACTAAGAGAGATTCCCGTAGGACGACCGCTTGATAATCCAACGTGGTTAGAAACTCCCTTTCTTGAAGGAGTTTAAGGAAGAAGCAAGAGAAAGAGAGAGAGAGAGAGAGAAATGAGAGAGGGAAGCAGTTTAACAATGGCGGCGTTGCCTTGAATGAGATTTAGTGTGCCGTCTAATCGGGTTTACCTTCGCCTTGGGGCCCTGTCTCGCACTGATACGCCGATACAGACACCAAGAATATCGTCGTTCGAGTGAAAGAGAGAGAGAGAGAGAGAGAGAGAAAGGGAGAAGAGTTTGTAGAAAGAGAAAGAGAACTGTTGCTGCTGCTGCTGCTGCTGCTTTGCTGGTTAAGGGAGACGGAGCTTAAACGTCTGAGAAACGAACGATGAATTTTAAAACGTTTTCCCTTCAAAAACGTTATCGACCCTCGACAGTATTTTTTTTTCCTTCTTATTTCTTTTTAACCTTGTTGTGTATATAAATATATATCTATGTGTGTGTATATGTGTATGTATGGTTTTGTTTTAATTCATGTCAATCTTCTTGTTTGATTAATACACGCTTGTTTTCAACGAAAACCTTTACCATGCAATTAGTTATCCTTCTTTTTTATTTAAATTCTTTTCTAAATTTTTTTTTGGGTGATAGAATAAATAACTTCATTGATTAATCGAAACGATCGATTTTTGGATTTGAGTGTGTATTAAATAACTCTTGGGTGTTATTTAATCACAGTTACGATACAAACGATACAAATTCTTTTGAAGTTATTATTAAGGTTAAGAGAAAAAGGAAAAGTTAAAAGACCGTGAAAGGGAAGAAAGGATATGTAATTTACGTGCTTAAACAGTTGCTGAATGCTAGCTAGACGTGAATTTAAAAGATTCGTTAAAACGTGTTCTTGCGTTTAACCAGGGAGAGAACTCGGTTTTTATTCTTCATTGTTATTAACAGGTAAACGGAGTTCCAGCTTCGTCTAGGTGATTAAATAAAACCTACTCTCTCTCTCTCTCTCTTTCACTTTTATATTTTATCATCTTGGAAAATGTTTTAACAAAATATTTGAATATATATCAAAATTGTATAAACCAAGATAGAACTTACTTTGTAATTGAATAACATCAATAACAATTGTATAGTTTAATTAAAAAAAAAAAGTAATAATTAGAAAATTTTAAATAACAAATAAAAATATGTTATCCTGATCTTCCTTGTTTGTTAGAAGTTATCGGGAAGGGTTCGCATTGCACCATTGAAACTCAATACACCAGTGGGAGTGTCGATGTCACTTGATGATGAGAGAGAAAAAGAGAGAGAGAGAGAAAGAGGGTGAAAGAGAGAGAGAGAGAGAAAAGAAGAGGAAGAAGGGTTGGATCGATTTCCGGTCAATGAGTTCTTGCTTGAAGCACCATGGCCCCGTGCCATTGTCTTGAATGGCTTTTTCGATCCCTTCACAAAGTACCTGCTGCACATCGGATTCTTGCATCGAATACCCACAATACGGGGTGAAAGGGAAAGGGGAACTGCTTGGTGCATCGGTGAAAAGCCCTGTAAAAAGAATACACACAATGCCGACGTTTTCACCAACTCTTTACTTCTCTCTTCTCTAACCCCCACCCTCCACAACTTCTGCCTATTCTCTTTTTTTTCTTCTTTTTTTCTCCCTCTTCTCTCTTTGCCTTTTTAGTTCTATTCTTTATTCCTCTTGGACTAGTCGCTTTTCTCATTTTCCTTTGTCGATACTCAAAGAAGTATCTTTCATTGTCCTACAACTTTCCCTCCACCGCCCTTCTTTTTTCGTTTATAATTTTTTTCTTTTTTCTGGTAAGAAAGAGAATTTTTTTTTGAATGTTAAAATACTATTTATATATTTTATATTTATTATTATCAATTATAAATAATATTATATGTTTAATAAGATTACTATTAACTCGTGTTACTAATATTTTTTATTTGAATTATTAAAATAAAATTTACGTATGTCCCAATGCAAATATCAAATCTAATTTATAAGAAATACATTTAGTTGACTTATTTAGTATAAAAAGTATGTTTTTTCTTTTTTTCAAACGATTCGCGATTGTAGCTTTTCCACATAAATTCACAGAATAGTATAGAAAATAGCACGAAGACAACGAATCGTCACCAAACGGTATTTCCATAAAAGTTTTCTCAATAGGGGGATTTGACAAAACCCGGTCGAATGTCCAACATTCGCGAACTTCCGTTTTATACCCTAGAGAAAATACTAGGTGGTGGTGATAGTGGTGGTGGTGGTTGTAGAAAGTTGGGTTGTTCGAGTTAGGTGGGTGCAAATCGTGCTGAGATTTTTCTTACCACTTTTCGTATTTTTCACTATGGTTACGAAAGAGAAAGCTCTCGTCTCTTACATTTTCTTACCTTGTCACTCTTCATTTTTCCTTTCTCTCTCTCTCGTCATGTTATTCTTTTTCGAATAGAAGGATTATTAGAGATTCGTGAACGAAGATTTCCCGCAAGAGTTTGTAACTTTAGAAAAAGTATATAAAAAAAAGAAAGAATTTAAAGAAAGCTGTGGTGGTAAAAAAGCTAGCTGCCCGTTCGATACAAAAGCTCGTTCTTGAGGAAAACTGAGAAAAGCGTTGGATAGTTTCTTCGAGATTTTCCAATAATCACCTTTCTTTCTTTCTCACTCTACCTCATCTCATTTCTTCTTCTTTCTTACTCACTAACGTTTATTTAAGTATTTTTATCGTACTGTCGTATAATTTGAAACTCCGATACTCGTCAAGGAAATTCGATAAAGAAAAAAAAAGTGTCCCCGGTAACGAGAGATCGACTTTAGATGATTTCTTTCGGTACAAAAGAAAATGTACATAGATTTCTTATCGAAGATAAAACTAACTTGAGTTAAAGGTTCTCTTTTCCACGTCGTTGGTTATAATTCGTTGGAACAACCTTTTTTTTTTTTAAAAAAAAATTCGATAAATATTATATATATATATATTTCTATATTTAAAACGAAACTTTAAGAATAAATCGTTTAAAGAAGAAACAAGTTGAAAAAGTAAATCCAAAGTACACTCAATTCCTTTCTCGTTTTATTTTATCTTTCTTCTTTCTTTTTTCTTCTCTTATTTTTCTTCCATCCCTCTCACATCTCTTGGATTATTCCTCGTCTTTTTCATCTCACTTTTAATCGCTCGTGACGTCCCTTTCGTTGACCTTCGTAAAAGATTTGACCGAAATAATAGAGCAAAAAGCAAAAATAAGATTCGAGAATTTTTCCCCATGATTTTTTGCTTCATTAAATTCCTTCTTCTTACCCCCTTGCTTGCTCTTCTCAATGCCTTTTTCTTCGTTTTTTCCTTTTCTCCCACCTCCTCTAACATTCTTATCTCGTCTCAATTCATCCGTGAGTTTCTCTTCTCTTCTCAATTCCTTTGTAAGAAATATATTCGCGAAGTATGCGAAAATAAAAGAAGGAAAAATGGAAAGAAAAGAAAAAGGGAGAAGAAAGGATAGTCGTGACTACGAGAAGGAATTTTTGTCGGATGATAAAATAAGGGTAGAGGGGTAAGGGAGGAAGGAAGGGAGAAGGATAAGATCCTTTTTGATAGCTGAATTAACTGTACAATTTTCGAGGGTTGCGAAATGTTTGTTGTCGTACATCGACCAAAGTGTGCTTATTTTTCTTAGTTTTTTTTTTCTCTGCTTTAGTTATTCTAATTTAATTTATACGACTCTGTGTGGTGGTAGTTGTAAGCTCGTATTTCGGTTCTCCCTTTTAATAATGTATCTTTATTCAGGAAAAAAATTATTAACTATTAACCAATCTCATTTCTAATTCTTTTACGTGATTTGTCTTGTACCTTATTTGTCCTCAAACATTCATCAATGTCTTTATTCTATAAAGATACTAACAGTTTTCTGGTTTTATCTTCTTTTTTGAAGTATGAAAGAAAGTAAAAAGAAAGAATAGAAAGTTTAATTTTGTATCAAATATTATTTTTTTCAAAGTAAACTTTAAGGTTTTAAATATGTGTTGTATGTATTTTTATTTTATTTTATTAATTTTACAATATACGGTATAAATGTTTATAAAACTTAAAAGTAGTCAAAAGTTAAGAATGAAGAGATAATTTCTTATAAAAGAAAGTATAATCGATTCAAACAGATCAATTATAATAGAATTTATTTCGCGTTTTGATTTTTTTTAATACCGAAAATTACATTTTTCATAAAACCGATATATTCTCCATAAAAACACGAAATACTATTTTTTTTTTTTCGAAACATATTATATTTTAATCTCGAATCCGAAAAAAAATAGAATTGCGTTATCCAGATTAACAAATAAAATAATTTCGAGATCGGTAGTTTATTGTAAAACAATATCATTGATAATAATAAAATTAAAGATACATATCAATTAAATTGATAACATCATTTAACCATGATACACAAATCCCCATCAAATAATCGATATTTTCTTATCGATAAAACAATATACAATATTCCTTTGTAAATATTCAATGGCTTTAGTTTTTTTTTTTCTTTTCGGGAAAGAGATAAAAATTAAAAGTAAAGTCGAGAAGGGCTTAACACGCTTATAGAATATTCACACATTTTTCCTTGGTAAATCGTAAAAGCTTTGTAAAACAAGAACTAACGTCAAAACAGGGTGAAAATAATAAAAGTCAGAGCACAAACGTTAACGTAACATAGGGGAAGAAATAGAAAAAAAGCAAAAGAGAATCGTGTGTGATGGTTTGCTGCCAATTAGTTTAATCTACCAGGGTTTCTAAAGCTTCCTTCAACGTTTCGGGGGAACAAGCAAGGGGGAGAAGGAGGAAAAGAGAGGAGGTAGGGGACATTTTCTTTTTACTTTCCTTCTCGCTTTTTATTTTACCACTCTTTTTCGCCTATTACTTCTTTCTACTTTCTCTACTCATTTCACTTTGGTCCACTGCAAAAGAGAAAGTTCTCTCGTCCTTCGCCGCAAATGAGCCACTTCAGAAACGAGAGATTAGCCTAGGGTGTTCCCTAGCTAAGTTCCTGTTTTCGTTCTTGTTTGTTTTTTTTTTCTCTCGTTACTAGGCCGTCGCGGAATACCAGGACTACTGGTCCAGAGGGAAGGAGGAGGACAAGAAAGTGGAGAAGGAAGAGGACGATGAAATTGCAAAGAGGAAAATGAAAGAAGGGAGACTTGCACAACCAAGGGAGTGAATGCATACTCACATATACATATATGTTTATACGTATATGTGTATGTGTACGTAAACACATATAAGTGACACGGCTAATTACGTTTCTTCGCCTCGTTTCCTACTAACAGTCTTCCGTAATTTGTGTTTCACGAAATAAAGTGAACAAAAATAAGAAAAATAAAGATCTTTATCATTTCTCTCAATTTTGCATTTTGATTTTATTTCATTAATGATGATTTCTATTTTATTTTTTTCCTTCCGTACGTTTTAATGACTTTTTTGTACATTTCACAAATGACAATTCGTTCATTTTCATATAACATTTTTGCTTTTATCTTTTACAATGATAAATACTATAAAAAAGTATTTTTACAAGGTACGCAAATATACAAAATTTGATGTAAAACTCGATGAAAAGTAAAATGCGTGTGAAGTAAAAAAGGGAGGTATCGTCTTCGAAGTAATACGTTAATGCAAGTAGCAATAGCCAACACTAGCAACAAATACGCATAGAATGACGTAAATAACGTCGTGCCAGATAAGCGAAATTAATCCAGTGCAATTTAAATCACGTGCGCGTTCCCCTAGCGCGATTTATCGCGCGTAATTGCGTGCCCTGCGTGATAATTAATCGGCCGTTCGTATTAAGCCAGCAATCGCCAGCAAACGGTAACAACACTCCTAAATACACGTATACATTTGTACTTGTGTACTTATCAAACATGTGTGTGCGTATATGTGTGTGTGTTACGGGACCGGGAGCATGGCACGAGCTTACTGCATAGTGCTTCAAATATTCCCGCGGATTTATTGGGCCGCATTTAAATAACGCGCTTACACCGTTCCGTCTCCCGTTCGTCGAAGGTCAGATGCGATAATAATTGCAACACGTAATAGACATACATATATATACATACATACATATATATATATATATGCATGTTATATATTATATATATATGTGAACGCATGCACATAACGAGTGCATGCACACGTTGCACCTGGTGCATAAACGACTACTTTATCGACCGTCGTTAAAGTGCACTTCTCACGTGATAGGTGTCGCTTGATGTGCGCTCCAAAATATGAATATTTTTGAATTTACTTCTTATTTATTTATTAAAAGGAAGAAATTATAGTGTTTTTGATAAGTAGTATAATATAAGAAAAGTATACGTCCGATCTTGAAAATCTTTTTTGGTTGAATTGATAACCGAACATTTTAAACGTTGCTAAGTGCAATGCCGTATTTTTTCGGTCATTGGGCTAAGTCCGATAAAAGTTAGATGAAGAGACCCTCGTTAGGAAAATGCAAAGTTTTCGTTCATTTTAAAAGATCGTCAAGCTTAGTCGTTCATCTATGTGGATAACTCTCTAGGATTAGTGACGAGAGTTTGTAAGAGAGAAAAATAGAAAGAAGGAAAGAAAGAAAGAAAGGAAAAAAAAGAGGAGGAGTAGAAGGAAGAAGAGGAGGAATGGAAAGAGGAAAAGCACGATATTTTGTCTCGTTGAAATTGCCCCGTTCGTCGTACTTGTAAAAGGTTCGTTTAAGTTTTCCAGGTCACAGCTTTGTGCCCCCGAGGGTGGAAAGATGGCAATGGGTGAGCGAGCTCACGCTCGTCCATCGTTTTTGGAAAAAGTCTCTCTCTTACTATTCCTTACGGGGTTTGTTTTTCCTAAAGACAACGATCAAAAAGTGCAAGATATCAAAGAGAGACAGCTTTTAAGGATAAGAAAAACGAAAAGAACCGATATTTATTTCTTTTCATTTTCTTCTTCGCTTCTTTTTTTCCTATATTAGAAAAACTTTAGAATTAAGTAAGTACGATAAATAAGTATAATTATATACTACTTATATTCCTGGATAGAAAATATATTTCAAAGGTTAAAAATGTTAGAAACAAAAAACCTATTCTTTGAATTGTATTTCAGATTTAAACAAAAAAAGAAACAAAAAATAAGAGAAGAGGGAAATACCTAATTAGGATAAATTAGAAATTTATTTTCTTAACGATTTTTTTTTCTTTTCTTTTTTTTTTAATTGTACATAAGGGATCCACGTTTTCACGCTCGTCTGTAATGAATTCCATTCCATGGCTGGTTGACTAAATTTGAGTACCCCGTGACCCTGGTCAAAACTGGTTCCTGACGTTCCTCTCTGCAATCATGACTGCTCGCTCGAACTTCAACATGGTTGAATTTCAAATATCCTTACCAGTCGTCGTCTCTTTCATCTCTCTCTTTCTCTATCTCCTTCTCTCTCTCTCTTTCTCTCTCTCTCTCTTTCTCTGTTTTTCTCTCTTCATCTTTCCCCTTTCGAAACTTTCGGAAGGATGTTCGCGTCAAACACGCGCGTTTCTCGACGAAATGCCTCGAGTAACTTTCTTCATGAACTATCTTAAAACAAGCTACGTCAAACGTAATTGATGCATTATCATAAAATATAACTCTATCGTTTCTACAACAAAACACTATAAAACCTGACAACGACGACGTTTTACATCTGACGAAAATATTGTTTGAAAAACGATCACGAAAATATTTTTTGTACTAATTTAATTCAAGAAGAACGTAATATCATAAAAAATAAAAAAACTTAAGTAAAAAAAAATCAAATTGCATAAGAGATAATAATTTTATAGAATTGATCGATCAACGGGTAATCAAAAATAATATTTATCGATCTATAATACGCTATTACGAGAATGAACAAAATAAAAAAAAATCAAACATAATTCTTTCAATATTGCAACTTTTCCTGTTGCAATTAAAGTCAGATATGCAGTTCTGATTGTTATCCGTGGATAAAAATACTTTTGCTGCGTATACATGACATAAATTAAAGATACGAGTCTTTAGGAAAATATAAATATTTGAATAGAATAAGAGGTGGGGGATTTTTAGGGTAGAAGTGTGAAGGGAAGGTGAGGGGGTGGGGGAAGGTATACAGGTAAACGATGATAGTGGTCAAGGGACTAATGTTATTCGAATAGTTAGTAAGAACTTAACTCTCGTTCGAGACTGTTCGTCGATTTGGTTCGTCATTGGCCGAACGCGATCGTATTAGTTCGTAAGTTTCCGCCGAGTCTCGGGTATTCCTCTGGCGAATGCCGGTGGCGGCCACCGAACGATGACGTCAACAACGGCGCAAGAGAGGTTTCCTTGAACGTCGTCGTCGTCGTCGTCGTCGTTGTCGTCGTCGTCGTCGTGATTATCGTTGGTCGCGTTGTTATTATTGTCATAATTATTCTTTAGATTGTTGTTGTTTGTTTTTTTATTATATATCTGGTACAAGTGTGTTTATAATAAATATATTAACTATCAAATAAATTAAACAATGTGTAATAATCTTTGATCTCTTTCTCTCTTTCTTTTATCGTACCGAATTTAAATCTTTGAGTAGAGAGAAGAGATAAAGAAGAAGAAGAAAAAGAAAAATACAATCGTGAGTGTAGTTTTCGTCCGATCGCATTCTACGAGTATACGCGAACGTAAACTTCGGAGATACTCGGTTCTTTGCCGAGCACCAATAGAAAGAGAAAGATAGAAGTAGTGTGGGAGAAGTAGTAGTGTAGTTTGTGGAGGAGGAGGTGAAGGTGGAGGAGAAGGAAGAAGAGAGGTGGAGAAAGAGTAACGTAGTAGTATGTACCACCGTAGTGGTACTGTGATCGGGGAGGGGAAAAGAGCGTCCATGACGACCTAACCTCCGTGTGCGCGCAACCGGTGCGTCCCGTGTTCTGTGTTATACGTGTTTCTTCTTCTTCTACACATCGTCATAGTTCTGTTTTGTAGTGTTGTGTCGTGTCGTTGTCGTTGTCGTTGTCGTCGAGAGACGTGAACAGTCTTTTCCTTTACTATAAGAACTTTTATATCTTTCCTTATCTTTCATTGAATTCTTCTTCTTCTGAACTCTCCTTCACCGGGGGACACACGTACGGTACCGTTAACCTATCATCCACGTTCCGTGCTTCGAACGAAGTTCAGAAGATATCATTTGGAGTGTATTACTTTCAAAAGAGAGAAAGAATAAGGAAACTTCGAAACGGAACGTATTATATTGTATTGTACTGTTGTACAACTTCGTTCTTTCTCGTTTTCTCTCGTCTTATTTCGTTCGGCTTTCAGACGAGGTAAACGGTGCAACCTGTTGAGAAGAAAAGAGAGGGAGAGAGATAGATAGATAGACTGTGTATATCGTTGTGGATATATCCTAGACTCTTGGAATACTTGGAACGAACGAACCAAACAACTTGTGTGTTTATATTCTTTTTTTCCTCGAGTGTTCAACTTTACAGAAAAATAACAAGAAACAAGAGTATAAAAAAAAGCAATCGAGGAAAATAATAAAATAGTTTTCGAAGATAAGGAAAAAAGAAAAGAGAGGAAGGTAGTTTATAAGATTTGAAATTTTTTATAACGGTGAGTCACGTGACACGTCGCGCGCACACCAATAAACAAAAATCTATTGCAAGTTGAATCTTACGATACTACTCCTCCTACCAACAACAACTACCTGTTTACAGTTTTCTATCTCTCTTTTTCGTACGCGCGCGTTTCTGCGTGACCCTGCACGCACCGTCATTTGCGCTTCCTCCGTATTCATATACCATACATACATACATACATACATACATACACGTATATAGTTTAGGTTCGTGTGCCCATCGTGGAATGCAGGGTTCGCGTGTGTTAACCTGGTGATTTCCAACCCCAGCGGAAACGTCGAAAGTGCATTATCTCACATCGTCGGTGTATATCCAGTGTAGTACCTGTGCCCCATTGGCTAATGTATATGTGAAATTATTATTTTTTTTTTTTTTTTAAGTGATTCGGAACAGTGATATATATATATTTCTTTTCTTTCCTTTATTTCTTTTTTCTATTTTAAATTTTTGTCGGTGAACACACAAAGAAGTGGAAGAGAGAAAGGAAAGGATACAACGAGAGGAGCAGATTTTTTATAGCAGATAAACCATTTGGTATGAATCTCATTAAATGTTTTTTTTTTTTTGGTAACTTTTGAACACGTCGAATATGCAACCACGTGGAAATTGTGTATCATTATTTTGTATTATTTTGTTGGAATTTTTTTTTTCGTAGATATTGGTTTTTTATTTTCTTATTTTAGTTAGGTTTATATGTTGTCGTTGTTATTTATTTATTTATTTATTTTTCTTTTCGTTTTATCAGATTCGCGTCGTGTTATTTAAAACATGTATACTCTGGTTCGCAAACTTGAGGTTATCCGATTTCTTTCCTACCCAACAAGCTTGCTCATTTTACGATTCACCGATAAAGCACGTTTTCTTTCTACACCGAGAAAGAGGAAGATTACATATATATATATATATACAATATTTATATGTGTGTGTGTGTGTACTCATCTGTCGTCTCTCTTTCTTGTTAGTTTATTTCATAACAACCGTGTAACCTTCCTTTAAATTGTTGAGACACATCAAAGTTGTTGTTGGTTAGTAAAATCGTAAAGATATTATTTTTTATTTAAAAAATAAATGCATCTTTAAAATCGATCGCGCAATCTTCGAGCGTGTGCGCGGGAAATTCAAATATTCGAACTTTCACGCGGTGTCGTTCCTAACACGTATTGGATTCTTATTTAATTTTTGTATATGTCGATATAATTAGTATATTATTATTTAATAAAAATAGTGGTTTAGTTTAGCATGATTTCCTTTCAATTCAAATAAATTTTCTTATTGTTTTAGATGTAATATAATATATTTGTTTAGTTCGTATTTTATGTAACCCAGAATCCTTTTTTGATATTCAATATAACAATTAAAAAGTAAGACGTAGAATGTGTAAACGTTAGATTTTCTTCTTCGAAGTTGTTGATCCGTTACGGTAAAAGAATACTAAACGTATGTGTATCCATTATTACATATACAGGGTATTGTATTACCGGTGCTATTTTTTACTGGCTTATTCATTCGTTGCAAGAAATCTCCATTGTTCTACGTTTCACGTGCATCGCTAACGATTCTAATAGGTCTCTTGTTTGGTGTTATAATACATATAATAATATCTTCCTTAACGTACCAACGGTGGAATAAAAATTTCTATTTTTATACATAAGCTTTCTGTAATCCATATTCGTTCTTAAAAATACTAAAATTTGCCATCTATCAAGTTGAAACAAAATCAATGCATAAATTCAAGACAATACGTTGCTTTTATAAACACGTTTATCCTTTAAGAAAATAAAATAATATAAATAAAAATAAATCCTTAAATTTGTATTAAATTTAAATATTCAATTTGAAGGATGTTTTATAAAGGGTTAAAGTAAAGCTCAAGTTTTCTATGCAAGGATCGATAAATCGTTTAAAATTCATTGAAGATTTTCTTTTTTAGTTTTCGACTTACGTGAGAATGATTTGTCCTACAAAATGTTCCTGTCGTATTATTAAATACAGACTTTTGGTATTGTTTAGCGATAAGTTTACCAGGTTAGAGGATGGTAAACTCGTAAAGTAGAAGTTTTAATGTGTAGACGATAACAATATCTTATAACAGTGTTATCAATCCGTAACTTTTAGTTTATCATTTTCTCATACAACTTTGTTACGCGATTTCAATGCGTCGAGTCAACCCCTTCCTCCTCCGGTTCTCCTCATACCTGGATATGTGTTTTCAAAATGGAAGAAAGAGATAGGAATATAAAAAAAAAAGTCAGGTTTTAGCCTGACTCTGTTACTATTGATCGTAACGTCGCTTGCAAAAGCTTTCGAATTTCTAGTTTGAAAAAAGAAGAAAAATAGGGAACGGGAAAAATAGAAATAGAAATCGAAATAACAAAAAGGAAAAAATAGGGAGAGCTTTTCAATCAAGAACAGAGCTTTTTTTTCTGTGATATTGAAAAGTCTTTTGAGATGAGAGTTTCCAGTTTGATTAGATTTTTGTCTTTTTGTTTTCTACGTGACTTTGATAGATCGTACGAGGTAGAAACCAATCGGAATGAATTATAACGCGTTTCATAAGAAATGTTAGGTTTCGTGTTAGAAGGTTTAAGAAATATAAACGTGTTATAAATTCGTCAAGATCTTAGAGTTATGTTTGTGTGTTTTGTGAGACCCTAGAGTCTAAGGAAAGTCTAGCAACAGAGTCAGTTTAGGACTTGGAGAAGAACTGTGTTGTGTTACTTGTTGGTATATGTGTATATGTGTATATATATATATATGTATATGTATATGGTATTACACGACGTACTTTCACTGATCGATCGGTCAGGGCGTGCAGTTTACCGGTTGGACTTTACTGTATATGTATTTTCTCTTCGTGGGGTATCTACTAACCTTTCCTCGTACTTACTTTGCTTTTAAAATGTACTTCGAGAAAGCAAAGTTCAAAAGAAAAAAGAAGAAAAAATGTAACTCGATTTTCCGAAGTATTTATTTTTTAAACTGCCTCATTTGAAACATTTCAAATATTTTAAGTTAACCTGTCTCGAGTATTTAATATAAATCGTTGATATTATATTAATTAATGAAATATCTCTGCGATGGTGTCTCGTTTTTATATTGATTTTAAAATATAAATGTATTTTTTGAAAAGTCAATTTAGATTTGAAGTTAAATTTGTATAATTAATCTTTTAAATATTCAAACACATTTTTCACGGATATTTTAAAATAATTAAAATAATTCAGAAAAAATAATTGTTCTACTTTATATTAAAAATACTAATTGAGATCATTTCATTGGTTATATACCTTAACAAAATATTCATACGATCATTCGACCATTTTTTCTTGTACAAAATACTTATTCAAAAATGTATCAAAAATTGATCGAGTATTAATAGAGGGGAGTAATTTTTGTAGAAGTATTATATTTTTTTCAATAAGGAAGTAGTATTAGTAAGATCGTAATATGAAGGTCGTATGAAAAAGGCTTCAAGTCATTCGATATTTATTTGCTCGTAAAGAAATAAAAAAAAAAAGTAGTGTGTACAAGAGGATTACGATCTAGTCACGTGGGGTCACGATGCCTGACACTCGACCATTCTTTCTCTCACTCTCTTTCTCTCTCTCTCTCTCTCTCTTTCTCTTTTCTTTTTGTTACTCACGCTCGTCCTTATGGACTTTAGTGTAAGTAAGTAAATATATACGTCTCTCCTCGTTCCACTTTCACGTGAAGGTATCTATGTATGTGTGTATCGTGGGACTAACACCCACCTGCACTCGCGACGTGGTGTTCAGGACTTAGGGCTGCAACACGAGTAGATAGTATCTCACGTGTACCGTTTCACCGTGTGGCCGATTTCGAAACCGTTTTAAGCACCAGTCTTTCTTTCCTTGATGATATTCACTAGAGCTTCCAAGCGAATCAAACTAATATAAGCTCATTTTCTTATCTCATTTACGATATTTCGAAAAACTCATTAAGAAAAAAAATATTTAAAAAATACACACACACATGCACATACAGTCTAACAAATATTACTGATCTAAATTTCTAAAATTAATATCATTTATGTGGTTAAAAAAACAATTATTATAATCTTCTAATATATACTTCCGAGAATTATTAGTTTGAATTAAGGATAGGCTTTATATACAAATTATGTTTGCAATTGATTAATGATGCATTATCGACGTGTTCAAGTTATCTATCTAAATTATATGATTGATCTCAATTATATATGTGTTTAACCGATAAAATATATTCTAGTTATTTTTACTTACTATTAGTATACATACATACATTCATATATATATACTCGAGTATCGTATTCGTGGATCGTGTGAATTAAGTGCGATAAATATGTGCCTCGGCTCGATCTAAACGTTTGGATTAATTTGTGGGATTAACCTTGCATCCTGATCGGCAACTAAAACCAACCAACGAGGGAAAAGGATGACCACCAGAAGGAAAAAGAAGTCACAGGACGGATTCCTCAAGAAGGTTTCAAGTCTATTTAATCTTGATACGGTGAGTCATCTTTCACCATGTGCAAACCTATGTCCAATCAACTATTATTTGACAATTTCGATCACCGTATTCAAATTATTTCAGATTAATCTATCAACCAAACGATTATTCATCGTTGAATATTATAAATATGATCAATTATTATTAATATATCTATATTTTATTTTATATCATTTAATGAATTAATTATTTTTTTTCAGCTTGATATGATTTTAAACGAATAAAATGTATTCTCTTAACGTAAGGAATTATACTAACTAGTATATTACGGATTTTAAACAAAATCTATATTTCGTCTAACTTGTAGAAGTTTTCTATGATTAGTCAGTTAATTTTCAGTTATTTGATACTTCATAAATGAAAATGTTGGCTTCCTTGATTATTCGTTAACGAAATTATCTGCTTAATAACATGGTACCTACCCGTAGGTAGTCATTATTGAGGAATGATATGAATCTGCGTCCTGTGTATTTAATATCTACTACAAACATACGTGTACAACGAAGAGATCGAGAAGTATCACAATTACCGTATCTAATTTGACGTTGTACGTTAATTAAAAGTATTCTCTTCTATCCATCCTTCGTTAACATTTTCAGACCGCACACCCGTTCAACTATCTCATCCCCTTTTTTGTTAACATTATTGTATAATAATTAATATCGAATGTCAGACAGATTTGTAAAAAGAAAAACTTCGGGATTATTTTTTTCTATTTTTTTTTTTCTATAAAAATGTTATTAATTCTGATAATAGTAATAATAATAGTAGTAGTTGATCCTTATTTTTTATATTTATTTATATATATATATATATATATGTTTATATATCTACTCGGATATTTGATTACGTGTATGTTATTAATTTTAATTACCTGTCGTAAAAACTATGGTCATGTTATCGTCATCGAATCAAGTATACTTGACGTTATCAATACTGATAAATATGAATATATTAATTTTACATTAAGATATCTCATCGTTGAATTTAAATTTTATTTTATATTTTTCTTTTAGCTCGAAGTGTTATGGGATATTAATAATACATTCCAAACATTATATATTTTACATTCGTCCCGTATCTTTGGTTATTTTAATTTAAAATCATTGAAAATTTGATGAGAATAAAATCATTTCGTTTAGTCTTTGGTTGAATAGAATAACGTTTTGTGACTTCGAAGTCCTACGAATTTCATTCAACAACTCCTCAATTATTGTTTTTGTTTTCTCCTACGATTAAATAGTTTCGTGAACGTAAAAGAAAAAAATACAAGGTGGTGGTTGAAGATGGGCGGAAAGGGAGAGGAGGTAAGAGAGGAAAAAAAAAGTTGTCATCATCGTTGTTGGACCATTTTTCTTGGTAGTTTCTCAGCAGTGTTCCATATGACAGAAAAACGTGGAATAACTCTCGACGAGAGAAAGAAATAAATAAATAAATAAAGAAAGAAAGAATGAAACAGAGATGGTTTCCTAGATGGAAGCTGGTTAAGAGAGCTGTACTGTTTTGTGAGAAAAAAAAAAATAAAAAAAGTAAGGAGAATGAAATAGAAAATTGAAAGAAAAGAAACTAAGGAGAAACCGTGGAACATAAACAACGTCATACAGTTTCAAAGTGTACTTCTGTCGGCTTTTCATGAGAGTAGGATTGTCAAAAGAGAAAGAGAACTAGAAAAATCCAACGAGAGTTGAGGATTCTTAACATTTGCTATAGGATCGTTTTCTTTTGTGATTTATTATAACGTTTGGATGGATGACAAATATTAATCATCCGTGTATTTTTCGATAGGATATATACGAGAACATTTTATAGAAAATATTAGGATAGGTTTTAAATTTTTAGTTACCAAAAATTACTAGCTTTTAAGTTTGCAATATATTCTTGAGAAACCAACCTATGTTTCTTCTCAAATTGCCTATTTTATTTTTTTACTTGTCGTGAGTAGTTTTATTTTTAAAATAACAACGACAAATTGGTTTAAGGATTTTTTATAAACCCACGATCCAGAATTTCAAATACGTACCAGTGATGGGAACATCTATCATTCGATATAAACTTAATACTTGGTCTATTTATTAACAGCGATTGGTTAGAGAATAATAATAATAACAATAATAATAATAAGGCCATTAGAATCTCGCGTGCCGATCCTGGGGACTCGTCTTCGAAGGTTACACTGATATATTCGATTACGCGTTCGGTATATACTAATGTATGCATGTATATGAGTATTTACTTACGTGTTTCAATAGGAGCACGCACGTGGTAGAGACCAGGCGACGTTCTCTTACGCAAGCACACGTTACTAGTGCTCTCGTGTTTACTTGAGAAAGATAAAGAGAGAAAGAAAGAGAGAAGGAGAGAAAGATAACTCGTTCGTAGGCGCAGCACGCGTAAAGAAGTGGGAAAGAGATAAAACGAAAGAAAAAGAAGGAAGTGCACATGCTATGAACAGAGAGTATATCTCCATAGTTAAATACGTGTCAATTATCACCGACCTGTTTATCGTTATTTCGTAATATTATTTTACGTTCTTATGTGTGTATGCACGATATGGAACGTGTTAACTAGGCCACGACGACCTTGGTCTCCTTTGATTTCTACTAAATCCCTTCCCCCATCTGGGGAGAAAGTTTTATTGGAGTTAATTTATTATCATAACAGGAATCCCCATTTATTTCTATTATTCTTCAGAATTCTACAACGTGTTTCTTTTTTACTTCTATTTTTTTTTTAACTGGGAAATTAATTATTTTAATCTAATATATAAAAGACAAAAATGTCAATTGAGAAAAAATCACTTGGGAATGAAACATTCAGAACAACGCCAGTAATTTATACCAATGTTTTCAGAAAAGTTCATTCTCAAGCGAGAGAGAGAGAGAGAAAGTCTCTTGTTTTCTGTGTCCCTGGGTGTGGGTGGTTGTGTGTTGCTTGGAGACGAGGGTGAAATTCGTCGGCGGGTAAGCCGCAGCTTGGCCGCAAAGCGGTACAACCCAAAGTGCAATCGGAATCGTAGCCGTCACGTGCGTTTCCCTTTCCAGCTCTCCTCCTACCTCTTCGATAACCCTCCAGGATAGTGTCCCAATACTATGTATGGTGACTATGCGTCGTACTCTACACTCTACCCTTACCAAAATGCCATTGAATGGAACGTTTCACGGTAGGCTGCTAGAGCCATACGTTACGTGCCAGACGTGAACACCAACCCTCATTCCATGTTCCTATTTCTCTCTCTCTCTCTCTCTTCTATATACATCTACATATACATATACATGGACATGTATGCATGCATATATAAGCTATTGGTGGCATTTCTGGTATTCTTTGAAATCCTTCAAGAGTATTTCTCAAGATCTCTTAATCGTTTTCTTAAAAACCACTTCCATGTATATATTCAATCTCTTCTCTAAAAAAACTAAAATCTCACTAAATATTTCAACGTTAAAAAACTTAGTTCCTTTTTTTTTTAAATTAATATATAAAAAAAAGAATCATCTTTCCTCAAAGTATAATATAATATTATTATCGTTATAAAAATGACACCATTCTTGTATAATATCTATATCCTACTTTTAACTTGGAGTATAATTAACTTGTAAGAGTTTGTAATTCTTAAGAAAGATCATCGATCGAGGATTTATTCAGGTATAATGGAGTTCCCGTACTAGAACTCTTCTCCAACGACAAAAATTCGTGCCGCGGGAGAGTAGCGAGCAATCTCTCGGTTGAACGAACACCTCGACGTTCTCTTCCACCTTTTCCTCTTCCTCCTCCTCCTTCTTCTCTTCCTACTCTCGAATGAAAACTCTTGAGATCGAGACTTTGAGGAGGGAAGGATAGCGTCTCGACCGAAGGCAGTGACGTAGCGCTTCCGGATACACGATAAATTGGATCGTTCTCCCTCGGCGACCTTACCACCTCCCTCAGAGTGACTTCCCTCTTCCTTCTCTTCCTCCTCCTCCTCCACTTCCACTACTTCACTTGACTTCACTTCACTTCACCTCACTTCACTTCACCTCACCTCACCTCACTTCACCTCCGGCCGCTCCCATGGAACCCCACGCAGCGTGCTGCCTGGGAAAACGTACGGGCCTTGGGTGGGAATCGAGCGAGCGGCGTGAGTTTAGATCCCAAACGGTAACGACGCCGTCCGGAATCCGCCACCCTCCTTCCCCGTTACTTCCCTTTTTTATCCCTTTTCTTCTCTACCACGTAAAGAAGAAGCAGCACCGGAAACCCTGACGGTACATAAACGTTACCTTCTCGACAATCCAAACTTGTGTGTCTCTCTTATTTTCACTCTCCCCCTATACTACTACACTTACAAATCGTTTTGTTTCTATTACGACATTTTATTTTATTTTATTTTCTTAGCTTATCTTATCTTATCTAGATTTATGTTAGATTGGATTTTTTTTCTTTTTTATCACCGATTTAATATCAATCGATTAAATATGTATGCACTTTATTTTCACTTATATAGTTTTATTTTTATCTTTTCTTGGTAAGTGCATTTGATGTGTCAGGTATAAAATAATCATCGTGTTGTATTAAATTTTTTATAGAAAAACTTGGACGGTAATATTTTAAATGACGAGTTAGATTTTGTTTACATTATTTCTCTGCGTGTTGTTCCGCAATGTTGTGGACAACATCAAAATTCTCTCATGGTTTTGAAAAGCGTGGAAAAGAAGGATAAGAGGTGGAGGAGGAGGGAAGGGTAGTATCGATGAAAATCCTCATGGCTATACGGAGAAATACCCGGTTAAAACTTCGGGACAAATCGTGGTTAAACACGCGCGCCACTCCGCGCTTGGATTAAATCCGCGTATGGCAAAGTTTGCCTATAAATCATTTGCCCGGATTCCAACAGTTTGGACGAATTTGCCTCCGCCGGAGAACGCTTGGATTTATTTTGCTTTTTTTTTTTTTTGTTTTGTGCTTTACTTCTATTCGTTTTAGTTTCGTTGCGTTGGTTTTCGATCTCATTTTTTTATTTGTTTCATCCAGATAGCTTGCTTGCTAGCTAGCTAGCCAGTCAGCCAGCCAACCAGCAAGTGTGGCCGAAAATACTACAGAAACCACTCAGGCAATGCGTTGAAATTGTTCACGCGTAACGCGCGTTACGACGCAACACGGTAGTCGTGAAAATTGTATCGATGATTAAGATTTATAAATGTGGAGGTTCGAGGAAACCAAACAACAACAAAAAAAAAGATAAAACGAGGGGATATTTGAAGAGAACAGGAAGTTTCGGAACAATGACTGCCAAAAGGATATACCCAGCCAGCCCGGAAAAGGTCAAGCCTTCTCTCGGTATTGGCTTTCGATGCAGCAGCACTAGAGTCTGGTCAGTGTCCATCTCCGTGAAATACGTTCCTGGATACGAACGGTCGTCCATTTGTCGGCTGTCGTTCCTGAACCTTTTCTGGCCCGCCGGTTCCATGCTTGCAAACCTTCTCCCTACTTTTCTCTTCTTCTTCTTCTTCTTCTTCTTCTTCCTTTTACTCTCTTTCATCCTCCTACATCTCCTTTCTCTAAGCTATCCTTCCTTCGTCACCACCCTTCGCAACTTCAAACACACACACATATATGTATGTATGTGTGTACGTAGTTCGTACTTGTACGTTACTCTCCATTTCTCAGTTGGTCCAATTTAACGAAAATGGCAAAGGGTTGGTAGGTGTACATATATATGTATATATATATGTATGTATATATGTAAGTATATATGTAGTTAGATAGGGTAGATAGATAGATAGATAGATAGATAGGTGACGGGTATCGTGTGTTGCTGCACGTCGTTGCACCCATCCTTAACTCTTCTATTTCCATACGGATTTGCCTCTTCCGTCGATAGCTTCGGTAGTAGTCCAGCAAACTTTTCGAGTTAGCAGCATCTCTACTACTCTCGATTGCAAACCTTTTCCTACTTTTGCGATCGAAAGATTAATGGTTCCGATCTCGAAGCTCATTTTTCCTTACCCTTCCTATCGTATCAGTCTCTTTCCCTTCCCTTCTCTTCTCTTCTATTATATTTTATTTTGTTTTGTTTTACTTTTTCCTTCTCTCTTATATTCAACGTTGAACTTAATACATACTTATTTATTAGATAATATTAAAAAGAATGTTTCCAATACTTTTACAGACCCTTTTTTTTTATTTCAAAGATCTCTTTGGAAAATTTAATTAAATTCTAATCTATATATATAAAATTGTAAGTGCACATTAGAAGAATTAAAACACGAAGGACAAATATTTTTTATCAACTGCGACACAGAGTGTTTGTTTTTATAAATATTTTTAACGACGTTGTTTCAATGAGAAAAGGATTACCGTACGATAATAGCATTTAATTAACGATTGGAAGAATTGTATTATACTAGTAGATACGTCGTTATCAGAATCGATTATTATCGCACACGTTCATTCAATTCTATATTTACTTTTCAATATAAACATTCAAACCAACAGATACCTCTATTCATGTCTCTGGTGGTATACATATATATGTATATACATTTGTGTGTGTGTGTTATTGTTAAAAGAAATACATAATGGATCGTTAAGTTCCTAATTAGCATACGAATGCACTTAATTATATTAACTATCTTTTCATCTATTCTGCAAATAATTCAACAACGTGTCGTCGTCTAATACTCGAAGGTCGAATGTATCGAATTAAAACGATGATCGAATTCAACGTGACCGAATAAGTAATTATTTGCAATGTTTCTTTGTAATCGACTAAATAAAATTACGAAAATATTGTACGGTAGTATTATTTAAACGAATATATTATAATATTTCTTTTTTAAGCTTAAAAATTTCATTATTAAAAAAATTATAAAATTAGTGTGCATGTGCTTTTGAGTAAGCTTTTGAGGATTAAAATATTTGAATAGAAAAAAAATAATTTTTGTTGAAATTTACGACTGTATTAATTAAATGCAAATAAATAATACCTATTTTCATTTTACATGCACTTTTAATGTAATATATAAACAATACATACGCTAATGGGTTGAAATGTTTTGATCCTCGACGAGAAGGAAAAATCTTCTACTTGTTTGTTTGTTTTTGAAGTAATTGCAAGATGAGATTTCCACTGGAAAATAAATTGTTTATTCGTTAGGATTCAAACTATTTGTAGATAGTACAGAAAGTATTCTTGTAAATATACATATTTTATTTATTTAAATATAAAGAACTTAAAACATTTCTTCAACCTTTTAAAGCAAAATATTAAATTATTTCAACGTCATTTATTTTCGTATTTCTAAATCTGGTTACATAACGATATCGTCGTAACTTCAGACGATGAGAGAGAGAGAGAGAGAGCACCGTCGGTACTATTAATATTTAGATTGAGAATAAGGAAGCATTGTGGAAGAGAATCAAGGAGTTGTTTAAATAGGGGAAGAGTAAAGAGGAGTAAATATCTCCGAGATTACTTTCGTTTTCGTCTTCTTCTTCTTCGTCATCATCGTTCTCGTCGTAAAGTCCTCGATCTGTCCTGATTGGAGAACTGCTTTCAATTATCAGAACCGCCTCGTTTCGTTCTAACTATTCAATTTTAATCGATTCGATCCACCCAGTTTTATGTTCTTTCTTGAACAATGAAAAGTATATACCACTCGATCGAATGTTTATTTGACTGGAAGTACGATGCAGATGAAGAAAATATCCTCTAAAAGTCTTCTTCTTTTTTTTCCCGACTTTTTTATCTTCTTCTTCTTCTTCTTCTTTTTCCATCTTTCGTGTAATTTTTTCCTTTTTCAGCTAGACGATATCTCGCGGTAATCTTATCTCAGATTTATTCGCATAAGCACTTTTGGATTTATTCTAGTTTACTTTTTTTATTCAAGATAACATAACTCGAATCAGTTTTTCTTCGATCGATCGTATCTATCGATTTGTTCGATAGGAAAAAGATATTATCTCACGATGCTAATTTTTTTTATTAATAAATATTTATAACTGATATTCTTTATTAAAATGAAATAATCTTCGGTAAAAAGGGTTGATATAGATTGAATGGTTTGATAGATACAGATAAGAAGAAAAAAGATATATTAATTTATGCAACTCCAGTATTAACAGAGAGACATATAAATGTGTTACGATAATAACACAATTAATAATTATTCTTTCTACAATTCATTTACGAAATACTAAAAACATCCGAATAATTATTTTTGATATACTACCATTTCAAATGAATTATATCTTTTTCCGTACAATAAGTTTCCTACCATCGAATATCGACTATCGAATATCGAGAGAAAATTGGGAAAAGTAATAGGAATAAAAATAAAAAATAGAAAATAAATAAAAAAAAAATAAAAATAATGGCATATGAATCATCACGAGATACGAGGATTTATCTTTATCCGTTGTCCCGTACGCATTAAAATTTCGATGAGACCGCCGTAGGTTTCGCGGATAAAATAAAAAATAAAAAATAAAAAAAAAGAGAAGAAAATAAAAGGAAAAAGAATTCGGGGAAAATGAAAACAAAAAAAAAAAAAAGAAATATGATTACGTAGCACAGGTGCAGTAGTGGATGCAATGCGTCCATCTGGACAAAGTCGACCGCTTCGTTAGAGGTTAAGCTCGTTGGTAAAAATTCACGAATTTTCCGAGCGATCGTATTTTGTGACATGAACCCGCTCATATACCACAC
The DNA here is from genome assembly GCA_023678845.1 of Mischocyttarus mexicanus. Classification (NCBI taxonomy): domain Eukaryota; kingdom Metazoa; phylum Arthropoda; class Insecta; order Hymenoptera; family Vespidae; genus Mischocyttarus; species Mischocyttarus mexicanus. The sequence goes on along the minus strand of JACGTP010000063.1, from coordinate 245,551 downwards.
ACAGTCACACATAGTCACACACACACGGATGCAGTTATACACAGCTACGCACACCACAGCATAGCACTGCATAGCATAGCATAGCATAGCATAGCATAGCATAGCATAGCATAGATACACACATATCTCTACGTTTACATGCATATAAGGTTCATATATACATGGGTGACGCATATAGGAGTCGACAGACAAGCCAGACATATTGGTAAATGGGCCGTGCTTCACGTCCGACCACCTGTGTCAGCAACAACGACGTTCACCGACGTGCTTCTGATCGGCTTAAAAAGTCAAAGCTTCGGGTTAGTTTGAAAGAAGAAGTAAAAGAATATGATGATCACTGAAAGAGATAGAATTTGATTTTTGCCAAAGGAATGAAGACCTCTGGAAAAACACACACACACACACTCCTTCCCCCCTTCTTTAGAAAAATTCGTGATATCGCATACGTTTTATGTTTTTTATTCCGTTTTAACGACGAATCTTCTTTTTTTTTTTGCTACGATGATTTGATTTTTACGTACACGCGTGTGTATGTTTTTTTGAGCTTGTATGTTTTTGGAGAAGTGAATAACTTTGGATATTTTTTGATTTTTTAACGGAATATCATAAACGATCATTAAAATAAAATTTAGATTAATCGATCTTCTTGTATTTTTCGTATTTTATTTTTTCACTGTGATAACAGTAATTTATTTCTTTAAATATAAAAACATTTATATTAACGTAAAATATTATCCAAATCGTAATTATTATAATATTATTTACCGTGTTTGATAGTGTTTACTTCAATATTGTTTTGTTAATACAACGATTAAGGATTATTACTATAATAATTGATAACGGATAAAGAATGTTGTTTTTTTTTGTTTTGTATCATTGGTATACGAAAATTGAACTATTAGTTGAGTTTTAATAAAACGATTAGAAAGAGACGGAATGAAAGTATCTCAGGAAGATTTCGTTTCTTCTTTTGCTTTTTTCGTTCTTTTACTGTAATATTTTGAGCACCTGCGAACTTATTCGCAGATAGGAGATGGGTATAGCTAAGTATACAGAAATACGAAAACTGAAGGAAGAAATTTCTAGCGTGAGAATGGGGAAAGAATTATAACCGAAGATTTGTCAAAGCCTGCAGCTGTGGTATACGCCTCTTACGTGTCTTATCTTGGAACAGGGCATGAATCATATTTTATTCCGAGTAGTTCCCAAGTTTTTAAAGCTTACCAAAGAAATCGCATCGTACGTGTTTATACTTATCAACTATCTTCCTTTATTTTTTTTAATCTCATCCTTGCGATTCTTTTTTTCCACATATTTAAGTATCCTATGTAAACACGTAAATATTACACGTATTCAAATACGTATACGCAATATAACACATTGTAACGTATATTGGGTTGGTGGAAAAAATATGTCGGATTTTTAGCTACGATTTAATAGGAAAAATGCGACATTTCTTTTCCACCAACTCAATATACACGTTTTCATACGAAAATCAAATAGAAACATCTGTATTTTTATTTATATAATATATTCACAAATTTTCTAGTATTCTAAAAATCTTCCAGTACTTTCAGAATATTTTCGATAATAGTTATCTTTCTTCTTTCGATTTATATCTTTGAAAGAAAATTCATCTCTCTCTTTCTCTCTTTTTCTTTCTCTTCAAATATCTAGACATATAAAAATTATGATAAAAAGCATTTGTTCTATCTCTCTCTCTCTCTCTCTCTCTCTCTCTTTTTCTGTATGTCAAGAAAAATTCTATTCTATTCTAGAATATATTTGCCGTTGAAAGATCCTTGGCAACTAGATGTCGAACATTATCGCGAAGTAAATTTATAATACTACCATCGAATTGCACAGTATCTCTCTCTTTCTCTTTCTCTCTCTATTTCTCTATTTCTCTCACTTGCAATCCTCTTTCAACGCAATCTGCCTTCGGGGCTAGAATCTGCTAAAGCGACGAATACATGAATACTTTCTTTCTTTCTTTCTTTCTTTTTTCTTCTATCACACCTATTTCTCTCTTTCTCTCTCATACACATTGTATTCTTTTTCTTCGTCTTTTTATTTTTTTTTTTTACTATTTCTTGTCTTTCTTCTTCGTTCTACGAGAGTACACTCACACGAAATCGATATTCCATAAATGTGTAAATGTAACCGAATCCGGTTCCTCTAGCTAAGCAGACGACCTAATCTCGTCCGGCAGTCTCCAACCCTCCTTCCGATCCTTCTACTACAACTACCACCCCCTTTTCGATCCCCTTTTCGTCCTCCTCGTCCTCCTCCTCTTCCCCCTTTCTCCCCACGTCTCTTACTCGTCTCTCCGTTATCTATCCGATTGTCTCTATGTGCCACGAAGTGTATTAATACCATTTTGAACGCAAGCTCCTTTCCAGTCTCCTGAACATTTCCATTTGACGATCGAAATAGTTGCGTTGAAAATATACCCTTTCTCCTTCTATATCACTTTCTCTCTTCTCTTCACTTCACCCACATATCCACCCACTCGTCCACTCTCTTCTCTTCTCTTCTTTTTCTATACTTTCCTCTTATTCTCTTTTTTACGTTCGTCGAAATATGGTAATTTTGACAATAAAATAAAGGACTCTGTGAAATTTTGGAATTTCGTCGTAGAAACATTTAAATCAATTTGTCATTCGATTTATCTCCCCACTCGTAAAAAAAAGTTGAAGAATCTTTTCGAAGAAATTGTTCATCTCTCACCGAGATTTTGTCCTCTTTTCTCCTCTACTTTTTTCTATTTTGATTTTCACCGTTGTAGATCTTTTCTACTTTTGGAAAATGTTTCTCGGGGAAGGAGTGATGGGGGGAATCATTTGAATAACTTCTGAGTAATATTTCTAAAAGTATATATATGTGTATATTAATAAACGTGATTTCTCTAACGATGAAGTTTTCTTAGCAGAGATGATCGAATTAAAACGTCAAGATATTCTGCTACGACTATTATTCTTTCTCTATCTCTTTCTGTCCCTTTTCACTCTTAATTTGGTTCAGTGTCTAGTTGAAGAAGAAGAAGAAGAAGAAGAAGAAGAAGAAGAAGAAGAAGAACACATCCCCATTAAGTATAATACTAGACACTATGAAATCCGAGGACACTGTTGAAGGTTCTCGCTTGTACATTTTCACGAGAAATAGGAGAACGAGTAAGTAATCCAACGTAAATCCAAAACTCTCGAGTTAGGGCTTTCCTACCCTTGAATTTTTCAAAGACAAGACAGAAAGTTCACGAACTTTTGCTAGTCTGTCGCGTCTCAAAGTCTCCTCGACTGTCTTTCAACGAGTTTTCAAGTAGGTGGACGACAACATCTTTCACTCCTATGACGAAGAGATATACAAAAATTAAGAAATTCATTAAAAACTTTAATCCCCTTCTCAATCCTTAAAAAAGGAATTAAATACCAAAAATATCTTAAAATCTCTATTAATCATTTAATATACAAAAGTAAAAATGTCGATAAAGTATTGTCGACTGTAAATATTCATTTTTCGTTTATGTCAAACGTTTTGAGATGCTTTAATCTCAATCATTTAAATATTATTCTTAAAATCTTGATACTTTCTTTAAGCAAAAATAATATCATTTAATAATAATTAATATAACAATAAATGTAAAATCACTTACTGTATATTATAATTACTATATGTTATATATTCTATATAAGTATAACCTTACAACTAGTTGAACTATCATAGTATACCATCCATCAACGAGTCAATTATGCGTGAAAAGAGTTTTCAGGGATAAGAGTACACTTTTCTGATCTGGAAATGAAAAATAAAGAAGAGGTGTTCTCTTTTGTTGAAAACTTTTTATTAAAATAAAAAAAAAGAAAAGTAAGGGATAAGAATCGTCAGTTTTTTGGTAAGGTAACGAACAGGTACTAAAATATCATCGTATGTGTGGTGTAATTTAATTTTATATTCTAACATGAACAGAGAGAGATGACACGACAAGCTCATATAATTAATTACTATTCAACTTTCGGTCTACACGATGTTTTTTTTTTCTTTCTATCTCTCTCTTTCTTCTTCTTCTTCTTCTTCTTCTTCTTCTTTTACTTTACGTGCTACGATCATTCTCCCATTTTTATTTCTTTTATTTTTTTATCTTCTAGTACGATGAAAGGAAAGCTTCAACGAACACGAACTTTCTTTCTACGGTGGAAAGTACGTGGATGAGAGAGGAGAGGAAACACGTCTTTAGAAAAGGGACACCTCGTAATTTTCCTCTCTTCTTTCTTCCTTTATTTCTCGAAAACTTGTGTCTTTTTGGGGGATATCAAGCAACCAATGTGGATGAATAGGATAACGTCGTCGGAAAACTTGCAACGTTTTCTTCGTATCTATCACGAATAAATTTCTATAAAAGTGTTTTAAATGACGAAAATAAAACACTCCAAATTGTGACACAAATCGAGATAGAAATTATTTTATTTGTTTCGTAATAAATTCGGAAAATTCAATTTTTCTTATCTTTTTACATTTTACCGACCACTACGGGTGAGTTAAAAATATAAAATTTGCAGAATGTTCGACTAATTGGTTTAAATAATACGAAACAAATCAAGACGTTTTTGTATTCTGGATTTTATTTTCAATGTTGCGTTGCGTGTAGTCGATTTCGTATTTTTTTTGAAGGTAAATGAATTGTAGAAATTAACACCGGGTAGAATTTCTACCTTAAAAAAGGATATTTGAAAAATCTATCAAAGTTCTTTTATCTCGATCGTTTATGGTTGACTGACACGTCCGGTCCAATGTCACCCTGGCCCGGTACACTTGGTTCTCCCCATTGATATCACCGACTTATTCGATATATCGTTCCTTTAGCCTTTACCACTCATCCCCTTCTTTCCCCTTTCCTTTCTCTTCTAGCTCAAGCAACTTTTTCTCTTTTCCTCTCAAAGAAAATTCAATCTCGCGATTTTCTCCCATGGGGGAAAAAAAAGGAAAGGAACGACGTTGTTGCAACTTGAAACGCGATAGCTTCGAGTGTGTATAAAACAAACTGGAAGAAAAACGATAACGACTGAGTATGTGTGTGTGTGTGGATACGTGCGCGTGCATAGAACAAATATTTATTTTTTTTTAACAAAAAAGGAGTAGCAGTGGTAGCGAAGAGGAAAGTAAAAACAAATTCAACCAAAGAATCAACAACATTTCTTCTTCATTATTATTATTTTATTTTATATTTTTCTTTACACATGGTCAAATCTATCTAACTTTTCAACTATGATATATTCAAAGGTACCAGTTGCTACCCAAATAACGAGAATTGCATATGTGTATTCACGTATGTGCAGGTAGTATTACATACCTGGGGATATGTATTCGTAATTTAACACTCGACGTATCGACTGCGAAGTAGAATATTCTATAGATAAACATTTCGTTTGAGGGGATAGTTTTAACCCGTCGTCATCCTCCCTTCCCCCTTTTCTTTCCCCCTTACCCTACATCCTACCTCGTAACTCCTTCTATACAAGTTGAAACGAAATTCAACTTTCCCTTGCAAATAGATTTTGAAACAGGAGCAAGGTCTCGAGTTTCTCGTAAATTGAATACACTGCTTATACTCTTTACGAAAGAAATGAAAAAGAGAGTGATTGAGTGAGGAGAGTGAGGGGGGAAGTACTCTGTTCATATATCGTTCGACAGTTTCATGAATAAGAAAGAATCGTGATCAATGTCGTGTAAAACGAAATTTTCTGTCTCTCTCTCTCTCTCTCTCTCTCTGAACGTTTTATTAGATCGAATTCCCTATTTTTTTTTAATTCACTTATCCGCAATTCGAATCTAATTGACAATTATTTCGATGCAAACGTTCAATAAATTCGTAAGTGTAGAATTTCACTCGCAATTAAATTAAAACGAACGATAGAGAGAGAGAGAGAGAGAGAGAGAGAAATAGAGGGAGAGAGATAAATCTACGTTTATCGAACGATCCTTCCTCGAGGTGTTATGTTTCCCAATAAAGGGAATCGCAGGAAGTTGCAATAAATTGCAATTAGGAAAGAGCGGCGGCCTGTCCTCGACTATAGATGAACTACGATCGAAAAAATAAATCCGAAAGATTGATGATACGATAGAAAATGGATCATTCTATTTTTAATATATTTATTAACAAAAATTATTCGTAATTGTTGTTAATATTTTAGATCATTGTGCATAAATAAAAATTAAATATAATCTATGAAAATCTTTCAAAATTACGTAGGTATTGTTCATAAAAAGAAACGATTAATATAAAGTATGAATAATAAATATAAGAAATAATAAATATTGAAAAAATTCATAAATCAAATAGATATTGAAAATTATTATTTGATAAAAGAAAACAGTTTAGTTTTTAAGACATAATTTTGATACATGTAAGTAACATGTGTTTCGTAAAAAAGAAAAGAATAGAAGAAGAAAAAATAGTCTTACGAAGTTAATGAAATTTGATCAACCCTTTAGGTTCGTCTGTAATATACGACAGAAGAAAGGAAGCTGTTTGCACGTTTCTACGAAAGCGTTAAATCGAATCATAAAACGTTTGATGGTCTCACGAGAGGTTACTATTCGCGGAACGATTTCGTGTCGCGAGAGAGTTTTTTCTCCTCATTTGGGGGAAAATAGCACGAGGCACTTTCCACTGGCTTTTAAAGGAAGCGAACCGTGTTGTTTAGCGGATTTTCTTCTTTTTTATTTCCTTTTATTTTTTTTTTATTTTTTTTTTTTTACACGCTTGAAAGGAATCATTCTCCTTTCACCTCTAAAACTTGTAAGAAAACGTAATGTTCCACTTATTTACGTTGGATGAAATTATTTCGTTAATTATTTCATATTATTACAATTAATATTTTTGGTATATTAATTAACGTCAAATGTATTTAATATAAAATACAATTGACTATATGAAGATTTATTATAATAATTTTTATTTATTTTTGATTAATATATATATATGTATATTAATATTTTATTTATAAAAAATAATAATATTTCAATATTTATAATATTAAAATCCTCACATAAGTTTCTTCTATTATTTTACTGAATAATACACACATATACATACACGTACACACACACACACACACGATCCATTCTATCCTATTACTTTTTTCTTAATACACTATATATTAATTAGTGTAAAATAATTAATATTTAATAAAAAATGTTACTAAATTGTAAGAAAAAAAAGAATTCTTATAATAATACCTAATAGATATAAAATATTGATACTTTATTATAACCACTGATCTAATTACCACTAATCTATTTTAAATTATTTAAAAAAAAAAATGCATATATATCATACACTCCAAAAGAAAACATTATCCAAGAGTATTAAATTCGTAGTATTTTTCATATTACACGCATTATAATATTACAATAGTAATATTAGTATAATAATAATAATAATAATATTATATGCGTAATAAAGTATAGTTACGAATTTGTTCTAGTTAATTTACCACTGCATGAAAACTTTTCCGCACGGTTATTCGTCCACGAATGTAAATGCGTATACCACACAGGAATGGCATGCATGCATTTCCAACATTAAATTTTAGACCGTGGATGCTTCGAATGAATGAGTTGCGTTCTCTTTTTCTCTTTTTATTTCTCTCTCTCTCTCTCTCTCTCTCTCTCTCCCTGTTTTTTCTTCGTATTTTTATTTTCAGCATGATACGCGTTTCAAATTAACGAAAGTAAGAGAAACATCGATGTAACGCGACCCTTGTCTAATGCCCTCGGCACTCGTTGTTACAGGCACACACCCCTCTACTCGCGGCGGACACGAGACATGTGAGTATCAAAGTTTTTGAGAAATTTCAAAACTGCCCTTTTTACGGATTTTTTAATCCACAGTTCTTTTTTTTATTTCGTATATATTCGGTCGGTGGAAAAATAATGTCGTATTTTTTCCCATTGAATTGTGACCAAATATCCGACATTTTTTTTCCACCAAGCCAATAAACAGGAACAATTTATTCGACGACTTTTAGGCTTATAAAACCTCGTAGGAAAATCTTGAATCATTAACATCGTTTAATTAGATAAATTAATCGTTATACTAATCGTTCTTTCCGTATGGAATCATTACGCAAATGTCTGAATAAATTTTATCCATTTGGTTGCTAAATCACATTGTCTCTCATTCTATGTTTCTCTATTTAAATATTTCTCTTCTATTTTAGTTTATTACACAACATTCCATTGCAAATGATTTGGTAAACGCTCGCCATTATCCCACATTATTTGGCGTAATTGTTAAATTATTTCTCATTTTTGTTATCTCGTTTTACTTTTGAAATAATATAAACCGTTTATTTAATCGACGATGAAATTAATATAATTCAACTAATTTCAATTAATATTACATATTACATCATCGCAAATATACGATGATTGTATTCTTTTATACGTATTGCGTGCTGCTGCTGTTGCTGCATGTGCGTATTTGTATTTGACGGGTTTAGAAATAATGTTAATTAATGAAATCGCGAGATAAATGTTATTTAGAATATGTTATCTATCCAACATATATTATATTACATTTACATATTTATGTTTACCATTATACGTCCATATGTATCGATAATAATACTTAATAAGCTTGTCGTTATCATAATATTATCTTCTGTATTGTGGTTTTTGTGGCATAGTGATTACACTTTACCGTTCCATTATATAGATCCATAATTTTATGATAATTATCGTGATACGCATTTATTCAACATCTTAAAGATTGAAAGAAAATAAAATTATTTATTCTTCGTTAAAAACAATTCTTTTCTATTTTTGTTTAATTTTAATTTGTTGTCGAAGGGGAAAAAACAAAGTAATCCAATAAGGTTTATTCGTTTCGATTTAGTTGAAATCTTATTAAAGAAACTCGTGAAATCGATTTGCCGAATTAGAAGGCAAAGTTTCTTCTTCTTGTTCTTCTTCTTAAGCAGTTAAATGTCAACCAATCTCTGATATCGTTCGTTGTAGTCGGCGTCATTGTTGCTTAAACGGCCGATTGGCAAAGTTCGGGCTGATTAATCTCGAGTTAAATTAGATAGCGTGCGTCTCTCTAAAACGGAAGCCAGGGTTGAATGAAGGTAGAAGGAGAGGGTAAAACAATTTGTCACACGAATACACACGAATACACGTACATACATACACATATATAACGCGTTTACATTATATTAACCACTTCCTGTTATCTCACGATGATTCTTTTCTTAATAACAAATTAATGAATCGTGTTATATTTTATATAACGTCTTCTATTTTTCTTTTTTTATATAATAATAAATGTATTTTTATTTCTTTTTTTATTATCTTAAATTGCGTTAGAAAAAGATCTTACGTTGTGTAGAATTTAATTGCTGTAATACATTGCTGTAATTGCTGAATTAATTATTTTCCATACGATAATACGAGTTTTTCATTTGTATAACTGGTAGAAAGAGAGAGGTTACACGCGTTCTATTTTGTTTTTTTTCTTTTTTTTTTTTTCCATCTCGTTTCTAATAGCAAAGATTGAAATCCCGGGCGTCGTCGGTTTACGTTTACAACTCCAACGTTTTCCACGTTGGTTTTCTCGAACAGTTACTCGCAGAAATCTCACACACATATACATAAACACATACTTTTCGTAGGGAATAGAAAGGAATAGTCCAACACGGTCTACGCTGGAAGATTCATAGTCGACCTTATTCGATTTCCAACGGTATTCGGAATTTTGCGAAAACGTATTTCCCCAATTCGTATCACGTACTTGCGTAGAAAGAAGGGATAAGCAGTCCTGTCATTGCTTTTAAAACCGAACTTGTTAGAATAAATCTTTCTATTTATGCATATGGTGACTCATACATATAATACATGTACATGCTTATATAAAAAAGAAAATTATTTACTTTAACGTTCATTATTATTTTCCCAACTATGTGTCATGCATACACGTTTACAAAAAACATATTCATTTTCTTGTTGCTATTGTTTCATATTTATTTTTATTAAACGTAGTATAAAGAAGCATTGAAGAATAAGAAACGTAGAAGAAGATTGAGAAGAAGAAGAAGAAGAAGAAGAAAAAGTAAAGTTGGGAGGTTAGGAGAGTTCCATCATGGTGAAGATGCTTTTAAGAGCACTTTCGTTATATTCACGTAGCTGAGCTAATTTTCACGTCGACGGATTCAAGAAGAGTCTCGTCGTATTTCAGGGATTAGGAAAATTATTATGCAGGCTCTGGGGAGGGTTTGCACATACAGAATAAGAGAAAGAGAGAGAAAGATATATACGTATATATATGTGTGTATATATGTTTATGTATATTTGGGTGGTGATGGTGGAATCGTATATCTAACTTGGACAGTGTCGTTGTCGTTGTAAAGCTCTGGTGCGTACTCGCGTATTAGTTGAAGTGGCCTCATGAAAAACCGGTTGGACGTTAGTATTATACAGTTCGTAATGCGAAACGTTGCGGGTACGACATATATAATTGTAATACGAGAAAATACGCTAGGATCGATTTCGTTTTAATTCGCTAACTCACCCGTGGTTCTTTCTTTTTTTTGCATTTTTCCTTTTTTTCTTTCAACATTTTTATTTCTCTCCTTTTATTTCTCTTTTTTTTCTTATTTCAGATTTCAGATTTTCCCTTTACCCCGTTTTCCTTTTCGTCCGATTGAAAAACCACGTGCGTGGAGTGTAAATTTGAACTGTTTAAATTTGGATTCTCTTACATTTTTATTTTGTTCATTTTCCTTAACACTTTGCACGCAAGAGTGCTAGTCCTAGTTATTTAATGCTTGTAATGTGTTAATATAACACGTATGGGTTTTTCGTTCTTGCAAGATATCAATACGAGAAATGAATGTTCTAATAACGAAGAATCGAAACGTTCGCGAGGTCGTCTATAATGTAATAATACTCTAATGCAAAATGCAAGATATGTGTGTGTGTGTGTGTGTATGTGTGAGAGATATATATTTAAAGTTTAATACACGTAGAAGCATTTACTCGCGATAACTCGCTAGAGACGTTTACTATCGACAGTGACACACGCAACGGTGTGTCCTTAATTAAATGTAACTACTAACACACACACACACACAAACACACTGATACACATACACACAGATAGAGAGAGAGAGAACGAGAGACTCGTTGAAATTTCCTCGCGTGTTTCTAACACGCAGGAAATACTCTAATATCCGTTTAAAATAGGCACAACCTTCTTCCCTTATCCTCTCCGACCCTCATCCTTCTCTTCTCGTATCTCCTATTTCCCCGTTACCCTCACCCCCTTTCCACTATGCCGTCTTGTCGCTTTAAAATATCCACTAATTTTGTTCTCTCGCTTGTACATTCTCATTCATTCATTCATTCGTTCATTCGTTCGTTCGTTCGTTCGTTCGTTCGTTCGTTCGTTCGTTCGTTCGTTCGTTCGTTCGAAGTAACGAGGATTGTTGTTCCATCTTGAGATGCTTATCTTCCCGAGTAATTTCGAAATCCATTTTCCGCGGGTTGGGACTTGGCGTCTCGCAGTTCGAGACGGAAATTCCAAATTCCGGACATAGCTTCTATTTCTTATCCCTGGGGAAAACACGTCCCTATTTCACATTATCCCGCATCGTCGAAATCCTAATTCCATTAGAACTGTGAGCTACTACTAACCCCTTTGATTCTATCCTCCTCCTCTTCCCTCCTCTTTCTCTTCATACTACTCTACTACTCTCCTATACTATCATTTCCACGATATGTACTTCGATATCGTCGGCCTTGTTTTACTCCATGTTTCAACACGGTATCGACTATTATAATTTCTCTCGAATAATTTCAACCTTAACTAAAATCGACAACTCCCACTGTGTATCGTGAATTATTCTATGAATATCGATATTTCGAATATAAAAGAAAAAAGAAAATTATATTTCACATAACGTTATATATATCGTGAATATTAATAGAGAATATTGTGAGAGGTGGTGTACGTTGGAGAGAATATCGTTTGGAGTTTTAAAAAATCACTGAAATTTGTTATTCTATATATATAACATATATATCGAATTTCGTATACACACTGATATTCATTAAAAATAATAACAATATAGACAGTGGTCTAAAAAACAGAGGGAAAAATGCGTACGAGAAATTAATGTAGAAAAAAGATATATTACATCAATGATTATATTTTTACTCGAAATGAAATGATGAAAGGATGAAGGGGGAATGGTGGTTGAAGAGGAGTAGTCCCGTATAATTTGGAGTGTAAGTGTTCGAAGGTCATCCTGGGGCTGTCCTTTTCAGGGAAGAAAGACAATTCATGGTACGTCACTAACAACTAATCTCTGCAATTTGCGGTGACACGTAGGGTCGTACCGACGCACGCACGTCAAGTCGGGATGATTTATACGACGTGTCCCGTTATAATGCTGGTATCCCATAATGCAATGCCGAGAGAGAGGAGAGAGAGAGAGTGAGTGAGAAGGGTAGAAGCACCGGAAGTGACAGGAAGAGACGACGTCGCGTGGTAGCCACTAACTCTGGACCCAATGATGACCTCTTACCGGTAATGGACACTATCGTGAATCCCTCGACCGTATTCTCTGTTAAAATACCCATGATACTTGGCCCATTGTCGTATTTCCTCTTTTAATTGTCATTTCTAATTAATTGAAAGAACAATTTTTTTTTGATCCAATTGATTTTTATTTAATTGATTGAAAAAATATTGTCGGATTTTTCGCCAGAATTCAATGGGTGAAAAATCTGACATTTCTTTTCCCACTAACTCAATATTTTGTATTATCCGATTTACATTTGTATATTTTTCATTATGTTATTTATGATAATCTTCCGATTTAATTTAATATTTTAATATTACTTGATCCCTCCTCCTTCTCTTCATTTAATTTAATTTTTTATTTTATTGCATTTCTATGGGTACAACATTCGTTTGGATTTTTATTTGTATGACAGACTGACTAGTCTCGTGCAACTTTAGAAAAAAATAATAGAAAAGGAGGGGGGGGGGGATACATATTACGTGTTGGCGACTTGTCGAGTATACTAATGCAATCAAAATGTGGTGGGTGGAAATTCTTCGAGCGTACGGCGTGTAGCCGAGGAATACGACGAAGCGTAAATAACGATGACAGAACGTTTCCATCGTGTTACGTTGCATTCATCTTAGGGGATTGGTAGATAAACCGAGTGTGTAACACACAGAATGAGAGAAAGAGAGAGTTAGTTTGAAGAAGAGTGAAAGGGAGAGTATGAGTCGTGAATAAACAACAACAAGAACAAAAAGAAGAAAAAAAAGAAGAGCAAACTCCAGACCAATGAGAAGGGGGATCATTTACTTGTCCCTCGTGCTATTAATTATATCTTTATCTCTCTTGCTACTCGTTTCAAGTATCGTTCCACAATTTTCTTTTTCTCACCCTCCTCCTCTCTTTTTTCTTTTCCAAACAAATTTTATTGGATGAATGGTGTTAAGTGGTATAATAAATTACAACATTTCGATGAAATGATTTTCCTTACCCGCGTTTGGTCAAGTATTTTTTATATTATAAAGTATTTTTTTTATTATAGAGTTTTGATATTATCGGATAAAATTATTTACAACTTTCATGGTAAATATTTTGTTGTTGTTATATTAAATCGTACAAATTATTCGAAAATCTAATAAATAGAATCTAATAAATATTAATTCGTACGAAACGAATGTGAATGAAAATTAATTCGTAGATTTTTATTGAAAAGCAAAAAAAAAAGAAGAAAGAGGAGTGTAGTTTTAAATAACCAACATTCGAGGATAAAAGATCCGAAAATAGAGAGGGTTAACGTAGAATAGAATCGATAGGATGAAAGGTAGAAACTATTCGTTTGTAGAGTGGAAAATGAGAGAATTTCGTCGAGCTTCATCGGCTCGAACATACATACATTTATATACATATACATATATATATATATATATATATATATATATATATATATATATACATACATATATACGTACGTCTAATTGCTGCAACAAATTTCGAAACTGACCGTTCGGTTTGAATCACGAAATGCCGTTTTCGGACATTCGGAAATTGTTGGCCACCGTCGCCATCTCTGACGAGGTTCGCGTATTCCGCAGGTTCGGCTTTTCTCGCTGCATTTGCAGTTCGAGCTAACGCATCTAGTATAGGTTTACCGCAGTATTTGACACGTTCCAAGTTTATGTACAATTCCCAGTACCATTTAGTATCTATCTATCCATGTATCGATGTGTATTTACTACCTAAATACAAAGTTACATATATACTCGTATGTGTGTGTGTATGTGTGTGTGTGTGTGTGTACGTGTATTTAAAATACTTACTTATCTACTACATAATACGTATAGTTGTATATGTAACGAACATGACGAACTTTGAACGAATTTCTTCCCTCCTTCCTTCCTTTTTCCTCTCTTTCTCTCTCTCTCGTTATCTTTTGTTTTTTTTTTCTTTCGGCGTTATCTGCATACAAAATGCTCGTTCCCTATCTCGTCGCTGATTCCAATGCAGATGGGACGGAATAAATTATGATAATACAGTGCGATTCTCGAGCGAGGGAAATCAGCTCTAAAGATTTCTAGACTGTTAGGTATAAAAAAAAAAGAAAAGAAAAAGAATAATAAAAAAAGAATAGAAAAAGGTATAATACAAAATGTGCGCCCAGTCTTAAACAGATGGTACTTTTTTTTCCTTTTTTTTTGGTTTCTTAAAAAAGTGTTATAAAATTATTCCAGAAACTATAATGTTGTTAGACGTTTTTTTAAATTATTATAATAAATGACTTCTAATCGAGTTGAAAATTTCTTTACAAAGATGATATTACACGAATTTTCAGTTTAATGTAAAGAAAAAAAAAAGAAGAAAAATTTTGCATCGACTAATACTTATCGTTTAATCGGATAATCAAGTTTTACGTAGGAGGAAGAAACGCTCGAAGTACGACGACCCAGTCGTCGGAGAAGTTCGCTTTACAAAAGTTAGATCTTTATTCGTGTCCTAGCACTTTCATAAAATTGCCAAAGACAATTCCCATTCTCTAGGACGAAACTAGTAAGGAGCTCGTAAAGCTCATAGGTACGACGATCTTTCGTTTAAACGAGCTCGAAACAAAGTAGTATAATCCCTTAACCAACGACTATTACTTTTCCTTTGCTTTAAAACCCCGACCCTTTTTTTTTCCATCATTCCTTATTCCATTTTCTTTCTCTTTTTATATTATACATAAATGTATTATAAATAAATGGTTGTCAATTTATTTTCTTGTAATAGAATAATCAAGGCTTATTATCAAAAATATTTATTATAATTGAAAGAAATGATATATGTAATAAAATAAAATATAAAAGGGAGTAATTGAACCGTAATCCTATTATAAATTTTGATTACTTGTTCTATAAAAATATTTAACATGATCAATTAATAAAATAAAAAAAGTAATATCGTTCAAAATCAATTAGCGTTACACCTGCTTTCTTTTTTACTTGTATTTATTTATTTATATTTCTCTTTTCTTCAAGAACTAACAATTTTTACAATCGTCCAAAACGATAACCACACGTTCTTTTGAAAAAATCATCGAGTTTCATTAGTTTCTTGAAGACTACCGATATTTACCCTTTTACCGAGAAAGATAAGTCCAAAAGCAGTAGAGACTAATTTATCTTCCATCTAAAAGTACTGCAAAGAAAGCCATAAGATGAAGAAGAAGAAGAAAAAAGAACGAGGGGAGGAGAGGTGATTGAAAGGAAAGATAAACTTGGTAGACTTCAGTTCGTGTTTGATCATTTGGTATTCCTAAAAGATTACTGTCCGGTACAAACATAAACGAAAAAGAAATTGAACGAAGTCATTTTAATTAAACGAATCGCGTTTAATACACGTCAAGCACTTCTCTCTCTCTTTTTATCTTAGAATCGTTTGCAAATTTTCGGAAGATTATTCTCGGGGATAGTTGGACGATGGTAAAAAAAAGAAAAAAAATATTCATTTTACACCGCATTTTTATATTCTCCCGTTCCTTTCTCTTTTTTTATTTTTCTTTATTCCAGAAAAATGAATTTAGGAGATAGGGTAAAGAAGAAAAAAGATGAGATGAAATAGAAAGAAAGAAAGAAAGAAGAAGAGAGAGAGAAAGAGATTGCCTCAAAGTCTTTTGAACGCATACTACTATCGCATATCAGACAGATAGTTTCCTTTGATAGTAGGAAAACAGGATAATTGAAAAGCGTCTAGCTAAACCATACCTACTAGTGTTGGACTCCTTCTTTACCCCTTTTTCCTTTTCTCGTTCGTTCCTTCTCCTTGTCCCCCCTCCTCTCTCTCTCTCATTCCCCTATCTTTCTTCTTGCGTTTTGTGAAATTCATATCGTGCGAGCTTAAATGGATTCCTTTTTACATCGAAATTTCTCACTTAAGAGGATTTCATTCTGAAAGAAATTTCTTTAGAATCATCTGGTGACCTTACCATACCTTGTTGGGTTAACCCTTTGACTGTAATAAATATATATGTAAAATTTGATAATTGTTTTTTTATATTTTTGCAAAATGCAAGCCAATATGTATTTCTGGTTTTGTTCGTGACTTGAATTAAGACGAACATGTGTTACAACTCGTATAATTTTCTTTTATTAACACTCTCTTATTAAGTATTACGTTAACTTCTTAAATATTTTCTTCTCTCTCTCTCTCTTAAAAGTATGTCATTATCCTCACATAGTAATCTTGACTTAGAATTACTGGGAGTCAGTAGAACGATTTACGAGATTCGAATTATCCTTTCTCTTTCTCTGTTTCTCTCTTTACTGTCGATATATTCGATCTCAGAGAAATGATCGTAGAAGCACAAGAGATAGAAAGGGAAAGAAAGGGAACGAGAAAAGAGATGTTTCGATTCAACGACGAACTTCGTTCCATTTTAGCACATTCCATTTACGGTTTAGGTCCGTAAGTTTACGACTTTAACTCAGCTCAGGGTGGATTCTTCTTTTAAGGGATCCTAAACTACACGCGGTTGAAATTTTTGTCTCATCCACCATCTCTCCGAGATTTCGTGTCTCACTTTCTTACCGTTTATTATATCCTTCTTTCCCTTCCCCTCACCCTTCCATACTTTTTCTTACATCTTCGATCTTTCTCTATTCCTTTTATATTTTCCTTTCTTTACTCTTTTTTTATTCCTCTCTTTTTATGACGTAGAACCGAGTAAACGAATATTTATGTCTAACCCTTCTGCGAAGGTTCTCGATAATTTTGGCCACGTTTGAAACGTGAATTCATAGCTTTCGTTGGAACAGAAGGGAAAGAAGGAGAGTGGTTGTTATTTCTAACGAAACGATCGTAGGGATTTTATTGGATATTCTCGACTACTAATTTGACGTATTTTCTTTTTTTTTTGTTGTTTTTTTATCTCATACTTTCGATGCAGTAAAACCACAACAAAGATTTAACACGCGTGAGAAATTTCTTCATGACATTACTAAAACTGGGTTACGGTTTATTTCCTTTCATTTATTTTTCCTACTCTCTCTCTCTCTCTCGTTTTTATTTTGTTTTCATTCATTGTTTGCTTTTTAATTCACTCGTTAAATTCCTACAAAAAGGGTAACGCGTGTAATACCCTAACATAAAGTATAACCACGTGTTGTAGAAACGTCAACACTTTTTCTTCCTTCTTCTTCTTCTTCTTCTTCTTTATTCTTGATTTCTTTTCTTTTTTCTATCCCCTAAGTCTGAATTTTTTGCTTTTAACCAACGAATACGTTTTTTTCTCGCGAGACGTTTACCGTTTCGTAAGCATCGAATAAATACCTTACACTACCACGAAATCACTAAATAAAGACGTAAAGTGAGGGAAAAGAGTAATAGTAGTGGTGTTAGTATATCCAGCAATTTAGATAAGTATCTAAATGTACTATAGTTTCGAGTAGAAATTATTCCTAGAATATTCTTACCCGGTATTTTGTACAGAAATCATGGAAACATTTAATAATAATAATTTAAATATATATATATATATTTAATATTAATAAATGTTCATTTATCAATCAAAATAATCACCAATAGAAAGCAAATACATAAAATCTTAGAAATAAAATCTTTTTTTTTTCATTAAATATAAAAACGTGAAGTAAAGTACTACACAACCTTGCATGTGTGTTACTCCTGTTTATCTCTTCTCGTTCCTTCCTCGTTGGTCTCAATCCGACAAACAAACCGCGACACTTTGAAGAAAAGGATTTTAAGAAGCGAGAAGAAAAAGGGACAAGAATAAGTAACGTCTTTTGAAACTTTCGAATAGAAAGGAAGGAAGGAAGGAAGGAAGGAAGGAAGCAAGTAAGTAAAGAAGTAAAAAAAATAAAGAACTAAAATAAAAAAAAAAGAATATAAGTATGGGTAAGGGTAAAGAGGAGGGATTGGATAGAAGTAGTGGTAGAAGAAGAAGAAGAAGGGGCTGAAGGGATGGAGGGTGCCCGTTTTCGTCGTCGGAAGAAAAGAATCGAAAAGAAAACTAAGCGAACGTGACTAGGATAACGCGAGCTCGATTTGGATTCGTCTCTTAGCGTGCAATGGTAGTGGTGATGATGGTGTTGGTGAGATGTGAAAGAAGAGTAGTAGTGGTAGTGGTAGAAAAGAGATAGATAGACAGATAAACTGAGAGAGAGAAAGAGAGAAGGAGTAGGATGAGGGTGGTTTAGGGTGAATTTGGGAGAGGTGAAGGTGGAGGGGGAAGGCCTTTAGCGAGGGCACGCTGACGCAGAATACAGGATTGGAATAAATTTACGGTCCTTCGTGCCGGATTAATACCGTTCCTGTCAAGCTCGACGCTGCATTCCGCACCACCATTTCCCCCTCATTCCCCTCGTTTTTCCCTCTACTACCCAGTCTCCATTCCCATAGACTTTTCCACCGGGGCCAATCGACGATAAAAGCTCGGACGAACCGCTGCTAATCCGGTGCTCCGCCTTTTGCACTTCAACCTTCTCTATTACGCGGTCCGAGTTTATCCTTTAACGTTCTCTCCTCATTGTCCTACTACTACTATCACTACTACTACTACTACTACCACTAGTTTCTCTATCCTCCTTTATCCCACCTACGAATATTTCAGTTCGTTTTAGGGTAGAGAAAATTTGGATCACTTTTTTTTATTCTTCTCTTTTTCACTTTTTTTTTTTTCTTTTTCTTCCTTTTTAATGTAATCATCCGTAGGGGAATTTTTTTTTATGCTAATACCCGAGTGATCGTTGAAAAGTATATTTGAGTTTGGTTTAATTCTTTTTTAACATAGTCATTTTTTTTTTCGTTTTTATTATATAAAACACGTAAATTGACGATAAATGAATGATGTTATTAAAAAATATCTAGCATAAGAGTTTCGCTATTACGTAGTATATATTTCGTAAATATTGAGTTGATGGGAAAAAAATTGTCGGATTTTTACTATTGGATCGTAGCTAAAAATCCGACAATTCTTTTTCCATCAATCTAATATATTAGAATTTATAAGAAAGAATGATTTTTTTTTCACATATTAATTAACATTTTTATTATTATCGATATAAGAAAGGTTTACGTATGTAATACTTATATAATTTTTCGTATATTCCATATACTCCGTGTTACGATCAAACAACACGTTTTGAAATAATGTATACAAACCATTGTTAAAACAACCTGCGTAGTCCTAACATATATTTTTGATTCGAAAACTGTATATATATATATATGTACATACGATAAACTTGGTCTCAAGGCCAATCGAAATATTATTTATATTTCGATCCGCACGTATGTGTACAGAAAAGTGTCTGTTCTTCAAAGCGATCGATGTAATTTAGGTGAACGTCGAAAAGCGTGGGAAGGCAACGTGGAATCTTAGATAACATATTGGAAGTGTCGGATAGAAGAGAGAGAAAGAGAGAGTGAGAGAGAGAGAGAGAAAAGGAGGCCACGTAAAACAAAGAACAGAGAGTGAGTGTACATATTCGATGCATGGAATTTCATAGGAGGTAAAGATTTACCTTGCGTTTTACTTTCGTTTGCTTGTTTAAACTTGATCGATCGAATTAACCTACAATATGACGAGATGAATAAATGGGGTGGGAGATTCGGGGTGGGGGAAGGGGGGAAGAGGTGGTAGAGTATTCGTAAATATTTGTTTTTTATTTTTTTTTTTGTTGCAGAAAAAATCTTCGACGTTCTTCCAATTTGGTGATGGTTGCAATATTTCTAATATTTATTTATTTATTAACGTTAGTTCAATATTGAAAATCTATTAGAAATTTGTATACCTCTTTGTTATTTTATATTTAAACAAATATTATTAATTTATTTTTTATTCGTACTTCCTCCTATCTTGCAATATTTTTTCATACCCTTGTAAATTTTTTTATATTCTCGTATTTTAAAACGTTCGTCTTTCCTCTAACGTAATTGTGATTTTTATTTTTATTATTGCACGGAGAACTAAAGTAAGCGAGACAATAAATTTAGTATCTACGTTTGGAACGATTCGTTGAAAATTTATGGTTTCTCGAAACAGCTGAGAGAGTGTGAGAGAAACAGAAAGAGAATGAGTGAGTAAGAGAGAGAGAGAGAGAGAAAGAGAGAGAGAGAGAGAGAACGTTAAACGCATTATGGAAGTAGAACTGCTGCGGTAAAACCGCGTAAGTGATTCGATTACGGTGGCATTATATGCAGTGTAGCGATGCATCCCTTTGGGACTTACGTTCCGTGCTTAATTTATAAGATTATCGAAAACCGTGAGCGGATATGTACCGACTATATATGTATGTATATGTATATATCTCTACTACTAAAACCATCGAAACGTTTGACTCCGACAAAACGATTGACTACAAATCATTCATTCTAATTACATTAGCAACTCAATTTTCGTACTCAGTTGCTTTTTATCTGTTCTGATCGTATTGAAAAAAAAATTCAAACACAAAAGACATTTATTTTCAATATTTTTTTTTATTTTTCTTGTAATCGAAAGTGACAGAATAATTCAAATTCTTGTTTACTTTTAATATTACAATTCTTCATTTATTTTTGATTAAGTTTGCATTAGTTTTATATTTGAAGTTTAAAATAAAAGAGAAACGAACATTGCATTTGATTATCGATAGTTGTTATTTATGGTGTATATTAGTAAACAAATATTTACAAATATTTTCATTGATATGGTTTTGATAAAACGCGAACGCGAGTACACCGAGTGCATAGGATTTTATGTAAAAGAAACTATGATTTAAAGTAAATATGATACAAAAAGAAAAAAGAAATTAGAAATCGAATCTTCGGTTTAACAAAGATTTAGTATTTCTAACGTAAAAACAAGAAAAATTATTTGAACTATATTTAACTTCTCGTAATAATTCTTTCGAAGATTCAATCCGCACGGCTGAAAAAATAACGACGCGATCGTGGCACGTCCCTTTTCTATTATTATTATTTTTTTTTTCTATTCTTTTCACTTCTCTCTCGTACCATGAAATTCTGCAAAGATGATAACGTGGTGGACGGGATAGTTTTTAGTTTATCTTTGTATTTTCCCATATTCACATCAAAAATGTGCTAGTTTAGCGTTTTTTTTTGAAGTATTTCCCACACGCAATACTTTATAAAATTTATATAATTTTATAAAATAATAAATAAAATTATAATTATATTTATTGTTATTTATTTATTTGTTTTAATAATTAATTTGTTAATTCTTACTTTTTTATAGAAACTATTGTTTAAGAGAAACTGGAAGCAAATGTAACACAAAAAGCACAGTGAAAGAAAGAAAGAAATAGCAACGATTTACGTAAACATATAGAAACATAGATACATATATATAGGTTTCTTTTTAAGATAACACCATGGCTCTTACCTTTTTCTTTTTTTTATGAGTATCAGTTCTCACACCGATGGAATAGAGAAACGCGTAAAAATGCTGCATCGGGGATACAACGTCACTCGATGAATATTTATACCCTTATCGAATTCTGCTATCTTCGCACGTAAAGAAGAAAAGAAAATCCAAAGGGGAAAGCTTTTACCATCTTCTTTTTTGTTCCACCCCTCTGTTAAGATGATTTTGATTTTTTCCAAGTGGAGAAAACTAAATATTCGTATCTTCCTAAAACAGATATTATTTTCAATGAATATTTTATGTTCATCACATATTATCAAGGCTTATTATAAATATATTATTATTATTATTATTATTATTTATAAATTATGTTGTTTTCTTCCTCGTACGTACTTATCGAACTGATAGAAAGAAGGTAAAAATGATTTTAAAAATCAAACAAACCTTCGACGTACATTTTTAATAATTCAATCAATCTACTTTTTTTTTTCTTTTAACACAGTTAGGTTTATTCTACACGATCGAAAGAAATGTTCGTTATTTAAAGAATATATTCTACATTTTTCTTTCTTTTCTATTCTTGTTCTTTTTAATCTGAATAATCGATTTCGCCTATGCTTCAAGCAAGCAAGCAAGCAAGCAAGCAAGCAAGCGTAAAAGTAGGAAAGAATTTAATTTAATATTCCTGTCACGCGTTTTCCACTCCTCCACCTTTAGTACGACCACCGTAAACCAACCATACACTTTTTCCAACGTACATCCTCGTCTCGTTCATTTTTCTTCTTCATTTTTCTTTCCCCGAACGTCCGCCGTCGCGTGGTTCTATCAAAAAACTCTTGCAATTTACTTATCTCATCTGCCTCGTCCCTTAATTGACCTAAGAATAAATTAACATTCGCTCGCGGTCAAGCACGAACACACACACATACACACATATACAAAATAAGTTGAATTTTTATCATATTTACTTGCAACTAGAGCAACTTAAAACTTACGTTAATTATATACGAATAAATAACAATAATAATAATTATTAAAATTAAAATCAAAATAATAATAATAATATCAACATTGTTAAGAGCGAATGTTCAAAATAATGAGAGATTTAGGTAACTTCGTATCGCAATATCACTTCTTTTCCTCCTTTCTCTACCCCTCTTCTCTCTTTAGAAAAATTTATAAATGTATATACGCGTATATTGTATTAATATTATTATATAGTATGCATACCGCAAGCGTTGTGCTTTTCGTTTAACGCAGGTGTGTTTAATTTATGAAACTCGTGACTGGTTCCGGAAATTTACTATTGCTCGACGTATTCACAGACCCATACACACACACACATACACATACACATACACATACACAAAGAAGCTTTACACGATGTTTCGTTAGATCGAATAATTTGTTTGAATATTGTTGAGAATGTATAGAAAACATTCGGGTCAATGAATATAATCTAACATTTATCGGAATTTTGCTGAACTATGAATTTGCATATATATTATATACTTTTTTACGTTAGATGTTTACTCGAATTTATTGTTAATATTCGAACGAATGAACTATGTATGCTTGAAATATCATCTTTATCGAGTTTAACTAATGGAAACAAACAAAATCACGCTTTTACCTCGGATATATATATATATATATATATATCCATGTGAAGCTTTTACGTTTACGCTAAAACACAAACAGCTATTGCAATAACGTGATCGTAAATGAGCAGAGAGAAACGTAAAGTTCCCTAACGATATAGTCAGTTCATCGACTCTTTATCGGTTCGGGTTAAACTCATCAGTGTTTTAAGTTCTCCTCTATCCTTTCCTTTTATTTTATTTTTTATAGCAAATCTCGGTTCTGAAATAAACTGGAATTGAGTTGGTTACAGAATAACAGAATTATGTTAAAGGTTAGATAAGTATCAGTAATTTCGTATATGTTAAACTATGAACGTCTTGTTTTATTACAAGATTCGTAATTAGTTGATAAGAAAGACTAAAGATAGGAAGAAAATGAAAAGTTTTGTTAGGGTTACGTCAGGGTTACGTCAGGTATTGTTAGCCAGTAAGTAAACGAGAGGAGAGGAGAGAGAGAGAGAGAAGAGTATATCTTTGATAAGACAAAAAACAATTAGTCATAGAGTTTGGTACAAGCCATAAGTTTTTGGATGGGGTAGGATGAAATGGGGTTGAACCAAGGTTTGAAGAATAGGGGTGGCTTTGTACCAGGGACAACACAGCACAACACCACCAGCAAGTCCACTGACCGATCTGACGCCTCGTAGTTGTTGGAGGTACTCCAATTTTCCTAATGCACTCCGGCCTCGTTGAGTGGCCCCTACCGTGAAGTAGTTTCGAGTTTCGGGAACTGCACTTGGATCTCGTTATTTCACCCTCGCCATTACGTGTATGATCGTTTAATACGCCTCTGTGTGTATATACATATATATAATATATATATGTAAGTATATATTTACCGACTATATGACATACACTAGAAGAAAATCCAGTTTCTAGATTTGCCGCTGAGTTTTAAGCTCTAGAAAGAAGATTACCAAGTTCGTGATACGTCGCGACAACTACAACTGCAACTGCAACTGCAACTGCAACTATCAACTACTACTATTACTACTACTACTACAACGTAGAAAAGTCGGATCCCTCTTGGTTGGTTAGTTGTTGGTTGTGTACCCTTAATTGTTTCTTCGTATGTGTTTACACGAATATATGTTTGTATTATACATCCTTAATGGTACACTTTTTGTTTCTTCTTGAAAGTAAGAAAACTTACAATTAGATGAGACTTCTCTTCTTGTAAATTAAAAACAGCAACACAGTACAAACGTTACCAGTTTGTTCTTTTCTTTTTTTTTTAATTAACGGGTTGTTTTCCGTTGTTTTCCTTTTCAGATAAGTTCTTGTTTATCACCAATTTCTGTCATTTTCTTGTTTTTATATTATACATCAATTTATATGTTATTTGTTATTAATTATTTATTTGAAAGAAGGATGATTATTATAAATGTAGTATATTCTTTTTATTTTGTATACGTTAAAATTATTTCTCAAAATTTAATTACATATTTTATATAAAAATTCAATTGTTTATTTGAATCATAATCTATTATAATATATAACATTTAGAAATGTATATATATGACAATAGAAATTATTATTGATATTGAAAAATTGGTGACATCCGATTATGCACAAGTATCTCGTCACTTTTATTTAAAAAACAAATACAAATATTTTCCCATTTTTATACTTTTTTTTTTTATTTGACACGAGACTTAAATTATTTCAATTCACCCATGGATTATCGCGAATGAAGTACTAAGGCGTACGATATCGATGTGTTCAAAATCTTAAACAAAGAAATTCTTGTAAATTTTTGAAAAAAAAAAGAAATTAATAGATAAAACATTCTCACCGATGCTATTAATTCGTAAGAAAATCTGAATACTTTTCCAACAGATATATAAATAGGATCAATGCTCTTCATTAATATTAACAAATACATTCTTTGAAGTTCAGGTGATGTAACGTACCACTGATAATTGTATCTGTAATTACAAAACTAATATCACACGTTTCTTTCTATTAATAAATATTATCATATTATAAAAATAATAATGACAATACTAACACTTTCATGAAAAAATTACTACCGTGATTAGATATGCATTGACCCTTGTGACAAAATACAATCAGGAAAAGTAAATGTCCTATCAATAGGCTTATGTTTAAAAAAACCTCGTTGTATTCTTTCACCATGTATTTTATGTCGAAAAACTGAAAACGAAAAATCGTCCCATCGATGATTGTTAGAGTAGTCAATATTAATATTTATTTAAAAAATATATTATACTTACGTACAACAAATCTATGGTAAGTACACAAAGTGACAATAATATTGCACACAGACTGTTCTTTTCGAAAATGTCGTTTATATCGTTGAGAAATCTTCATCGAAAAAGACACACACAAATATAAGAATGTAATAATCAAGTAGAAAATTAATTAAAAACATAAAATATTATATAATCTTATAAAAACACCTTATGTTTTGATTATGATATTTAATAATTGTTACGAGCATATTATATATTTGAACATTTTGAGTAATCCCTGATTTACTTTTCTTCTCGACAAGTGTATGTTGTTCAAACAGATTTCTGTAAAAAGAAAAACAAATGAGTTGGGTATTTGTTTTAATAACTCGTTTCTATTGAAATAGTCAATGTGGAGGAGGGGGGAGGGAGAGAGGTAACATTGTACACGTTTTACATACCCATTGATAGAGAACATCAAACAACTATGTTCTATCAAATGTATCATAAAAATGCATATACCCAGTGACACAAATATTTCCGTAATAGGTACGAAACACAATGCAAGAAAAATAATAGCAAAGTTTGATTGAAATTGTTCATAATATCCTATTGAAATGGGATACTTGTACATTTTTGATTCATTCATCGTTATAGTTTTGTCCCATATGATTGATAAAATTAGAATGAATATTTGTGTTATTCCAACCCAGGTAAACAAATCTGAAAGAAATGAAAAATATCGAAGTATTCAATAAAAAGAGGATAGGATAATTTTCTTAAATGATTAATGTTTGAATTAAAATAGTTCTTACAAATGTATGTCGATGTTACTTGTTTTATATTTTTGCCACACACTTCAATCATTTTCTTCGATTTATCATTTTTCAATAAAACAAGATTGCAATCATTACGAATCTGATCGATTAATACTTTGACCTGATGTTACGAAAATTTATCAATGAAAAACAATAATAATTATAATAATAATAATAAAGTATAGATAACATACTTCTTTCCTTTTAATTAAAATTACTATGTAACCATAAGCGCTATAAACAGAAGGTGAAATGCGTATGATAAATTTTAAAAACAATTCCGTACTATATGGTAACAACAAAAATCCCGATATCTATAAAACAAATTGAAATTTAGCGTACACGTTATTTTTTAATTAAGAAATCAATTGAGAAAAAAGAAAATAGAAATTTATTAGAACGATGTGTAGTAGAGAGTTTACCTGTAAAATTAAACTTGTGTATAAAACGAATATGATAAAACATTGAATAAATAAACGTTTTTTTTTATCATCGTAAGGCCATAATCCAGAGTAACACATATTTTTTCGAACGTCTTTATAGTAACCACTCTGATATACATCCATACTTACTTTTATTACCACACGATTGAGTGAATTTTTCTCGCGTGAGTTTAGTCAATCGACAAACATTGTCTCAATTCATCTAACATTATATTCCATTGTATATCCTTTTTTTTCTTTTTTAACTTTGTCCACCAGTCTAATAAATAATACATCATACGATTCTAGGATTCGTAAGTAAGAAGGGGGAAAAAAAAAAATTGCTCACTTATGGTACATTAGGAAAATTATTTTACAAACGGACGATTGTAAATCTAAAAAAGAATACGGTTAGGATCGATTTAATTTGATTCGATCGCACGTTGCAAACAATCCAATATTTTCCCACCAACTATTCTACCACACCCCACTATCCGATGATTTTCTTCTTTTTTTTCTCACTTGCGTAATAGCAATGTTTCTTTACACGTGTAAGGGTAGTAGCTTTATTGAAATACGTCTGATACGTCAAAAAGTTTCGGTGAACGAGTATTTATATTTTTATAAAATAGTACGTACGTATATTTTATTTGTTTTACTTTTTTCATTTTATAAAAGAGTTAACACCTTTTGTTTCATCGATTTTACATTTTAATTTTTTCATTCTGATTGCACCTTAATTCGTTCACATTTTAATTTCAGTAACACAACGAACACGTCAGTATCGACAAAATATTTNTCATTGATCTTTACAACTTAGAAAAAGTTTTGAAAAGACAACGTTGCAAATATGATATTCACCTACTGATTCGAAACATTGCACAAATGTGTAATAACAATGCCAAGGCAGTTGATAAACCGCTTATAATACTATAACCTAACACAAGAAATATGACGTAT
This sequence comes from Mischocyttarus mexicanus, assembly GCA_023678845.1. Lineage (NCBI taxonomy): Eukaryota > Metazoa > Arthropoda > Insecta > Hymenoptera > Vespidae > Mischocyttarus > Mischocyttarus mexicanus. The sequence continues at coordinate 217,586 of JACGTP010000063.1, read as the reverse complement.
TGGAGAAAAAGAAGCATGAAAAAATATTTTTCGTCGTCCAATAGGCTGCTCATCGGGTACATCAAATTACGTGGTCGAGTTTCATTTAATGGTATCAAGATATCCAGAAAAATGGACTTAAATGAATACAGGAACAGGAAAGTTACGTAGAACGCATAGGAAGCTAAAAAATACTAGAAGAACAATAACTTGTGAATTTTCGTGCAAATTTGTCTAACTTTTCTTACTTATCCATAGCTTGATGCATTCTCTAGCATAATTGGCGTATTCTTTTAAAACATCGTATTCTTTTGTATTTTTCATGTTAACCCAGTCATCGAGAAGTTGTGTTAAAGAAACAAGTATCTTAAAATAAACGAACATTTCTAAGCACATCTTTTGATTAATAATAAAAAAATTAATGTTCTATGTTAATATTAATTTTTAATTTTCAATACACAATACACACACACACGTACGTATTTTTTTTTAAGGAGACTGCTAAAGTAAATTATACCCATCGATATCGTCGTGCAAAGATAAGCCACTTCAAGTACGGATGTCTTAACGTTGAATTCATTTGATAGAAAATATAAAGCCTAAGTTTTCAAACAATGTCTTATTAATATTTGACAAATACATGTAAACGAGTAGTCACGAATTAGTATTTACTTGCACAAAATATGAAGTAATTAAATTGGCGCTTATAAATAGTGTACGAATAAATCTTTGAGACGGTGTTAATAATGGCCAAATTCCACTGATAGAAAGTATTGTTTTTAAAAATGCTAACGGTATCGTATCAAACCCTTCCATCTTTTTCAATATCACCAGAGACAAATGACATTTTAAAATATTTTCTTTTTCTAAATTCCCTTCTATTTTTCTTGGTAATTTTTGCCACCCTATTGTTTTGAATAATAGATTCGTCATTAAGGGATATTATCGGTCGGGAAAAAAAGATAACAATCGATATTAACCTTTTTCGTAATTATCACCTAGAGGGAAAATGTATTATACTTTGATATCATTTTGGTTTATTAATCATTTTTCAACGTTTGCCTTATGGTGGGGAGTATCGATTGATTTTATTCCGAGTTGTTGAACAGTCGTTGCTCGTCTGGCATCTCGGACGGATGTTAAATCACTTCTGTGATACAACTTCGAAACACTATACTCCAGAATATACTTTTTATTCACGATATAATCATATTTTAATGATGTTTTTATTTATATGAAAAAAAAAGAACTGGATAAAGAATATTTTCTACATCTCGTCGAATTTATATTATTTTACATTTTTATTTCTTCTTCAATTCTTATTGTAAGTTTATTCAACGCATAATATTTGTAAGTAATACGATATCTAAATTATTTTAATACATTTTTATAGAACACAATTTTATTTTTGTAATTTTCTATACATTACTTTTTTATCCCTTAGATAATCGTGTTTAATAAATTCCATTTATGTTGTAAATTATCATCGTAATGAATGTAGTATCATCCCATAAGAAATCGATAATCGTGCGAGCTTTAAAAAAACACAAAAAAAAATTAAAAAACTAGTTTTGATGAACTACGTGGAAAACTTTAACAAAATTATACATCAAATTGAAATGATGAAAGTTCATTTTCTTACCGCGGTGAAAAATTTGAAAGATGCATTAAATATTTTTCCGATTGAAACGTTCGATGGTCTTTCTGCTTTCATTATCACAAATAATAATAACTTTTTTGATTTTTTCGATAACAAATACCACGGGATTTCGTAACTATGAAAAAATAAAATAAAAATCATTTTTTTTTTTTAATTCGTCTCTTGTTATTAAAAATAAAAATTATTTATTAGAACGTTTCTAATTCCTGGTGTATGATAAAACAAGATGATGGAAAGGGTGGTGATGCGATGGGAGGTTGATGGGTGTAAGTTGGTTGTTGGTTGTGGGAAATAAAATAAAAATGTATGCTCACGCTTTGCAAAATACATCCTCGCTCACGTTCTGCAAATGTTGTCCCACGTAACAAAAGATTATATTCCAACTCGTAGAGCCGATAAGATAAAATATCGGCTGGATCAATGATCCCACGCTACTCCTGTTTTGATATTCACCTAATAGCTAAGTGATTTAGTCAATCAAGAAAATAAAAAAACAAAAATATTACTACCAATTTGTCTTATTAAAAATATATTTTGTTAGTTCTTGTTGTTTTTGATTCATACGTTAACGTAGTATCACTTACTTGATCAATACTTATTCCGTAGTAAACTAACGCGCATGCCATCAATGCAAGGTAAAGTTCATTAAATTTATTATTTAGTTCGTCTATAAATCTAAAATACAAAACAAAAATATTCTTCCATGAGAGATAAATAAAATCTAATTATTCTTTATATATATATTTATTTTTGAGGGTTTTATTTATGTATAATTAATTTATATAATATATAATAATAATACATAAAATATATAAAATATATATGCTAAAAAATAAAAATGTAAGAGTATATAATATAATTCGATGTATATAAAAATGATCAGAATAAAATCATCCCATTGGTAAGAAGAAACAAAATTAATAATAAAATATTGATAAATATTCGATGCTATTGGTAGACTACAATATTTTGTATTACAACGATACATGGTATAAACGAAGATAGAAGATTATCGTAGAAACGTCTAGATAAAATTTTATTTAATCAATACTAACTGTACGGTTTTATTATGCAAATGTATTATGTGTATGATTTTAGCGTAAACCACTTCATCGTCGATTAGTTTTAATTTCTTCTCGTTATCTTCGAGTATGTTATCCAAAAGACATCTGAGATTGACAATATATATAATTGTTTTTTTTTTAATTAATAAATAAATGTGAAAGAAAGAAAAGAGAAGAAGCTTACCCAATAATTCGAAACATGGCACAAATATATTGCAGAGAAACCAAATAAATCGAAAGGCCAGTAATCGAACCGAAACCTAATAAAATCAATGCTAAGTATTGAAGAATGAGTATCTTAAAAAAGTATTTTTCTTGTCCATTGTACCAATTCATTGGTATTATCAACATGTGTGGTCGAGTTTCGTTTAATGGTAACATCATATCCAAAATAACAGGTTTCAATGATAACAGGAACATGATCGACAAATATGTGTTATAAGAAACTGAAACACGATCATAGTAAAAAATTATGACCTTTATAATTCAATCGTTATTTTACATTTTGAAAAATATTTCTTACACATCATTATGATAATACATTTTTTACATAAAGTACAGTAATTTAATAGGATGTTAAATTCTTTAGTTAGTTTAAGGTTACCCCAATCTTCCATTATTTGTGCCATATAACGTAATATCTATAAAAAATAAAGATAAAAAAAATATATATGTGTATTTCAGATTGTCATACCGAATATATATTTTCAATTTATCAACGTACCATGTTTTTATTTAAAAAACTAACATAATAAACGATCCCCATAGTAAAAGTGCAAAGCATGTAAATAATTGAATCTAACGATGTTGTCACGTTAAATTCGGTCGTTAAAAAATCTGTAATCTGAATAAGACCGGATCAACAAAATATTTTTAAACATTAACAATACATTAATAATTGTGTGAATATTTAATATAAATAATATAATAAATAATATAAATAGTGCAAATACTTAAACACAATACATTGATAAAATATTTTTGAAATACCTGTAATAAGTATACGAAGATAATGCTGACCTGTAGAATGATCGTACGTATTAACATTTGCAATGGTGTTAGATATGGCCATATACCACAAATCGAACAAAACTTTGTCAGGAATGTTAACGGAGTTGATTCGAATTGTGTCATCTTTCTAAGAATCGTTCAAAGTGAATGACTCGTTTTGAAAACTTTGATCATTTATTTTACTCTTCCTCTTTCCCTACCTTTTCTTTCTTTTTTTTTTTTCATGCCACCCTTTCTTTGCGTATTCACTTGAATAATAAATCGTTTAACTACGGCCGATAAAGAAAAGGGATCATTTTCGAAATTATCTTTACATAATAATTATAGGCTTTTCTTTAAAGCAAGAGAAAAAAAAACACCTTTGGTTATAATTTGTTCTATTATCAGGTATATAGAAGCCCATTTCTTGGAAATACATATTATTTGCATTATAGTAGGGTGTATGAGTTAATAGGTGGGTGGGTGGGAAAAGGATTCGGATCGATACCGTGTCACACGCATCATTGCAATGCATTGAACAGTCGATGGTTGGCTCTTATCGTTGCTCGAAGTGTCACTTACTATTCAACTGTTATGCATACATTATCATTCAATAATTTTTTTGACAAACTACCTAAGAACCTAGTACGTGAACGTGATCGCATATGTGAGAGTGGGTTATTTGAGAAAAATTTTAATACAATTTTATTCGATTATTACAATTTAACATTTGATCTACCACGCTGAGATCAAATGTTGAAAAGGTTAAAAATTATAGTCAGCTTACGTTTAGATGTACTTTGTCCATATCCATATCCATAACTGCAGGTATCTAAGAAGACTAAGAAGACTAATGATTATTATGAAAAATAATTACGAATACATACGAAAGGTACCGAACATACACGAAGGTCAATTACAAATCTAACGACGAAATGACAATGGTCGGTTGTCGACAACGGTCGAGGAGCGACGGAGATTAACAAACGTAAACAAAACATTGAACGCTTGACTAAGCCGGTAATTAAGGAATGTTTTTCTATGTGTATTTCATATTTAACGAATTTCCTAGAAGTCACCGAGAGGTATAAACAGTACCGATGTTGAGCTCGTTTGACTTGGACGTACACCTTCGCCTATCTTTCTCTCAATACATTCAGTACGTATGGGATACTATGTTTTTGTACAGCTGACCTACTTTTGTATCGTTGACCTATTTTTCTTACCAGTGACCTACTTATTAACAGCTGTTATCTATTTCTAATGATAGATTTTTATTTTATTTCTTAATACTTGAATATAATTAATAAGTATATTAATTTATATATTTGTATATTAATTTGTATATTTGTTCCTTTTGAATTGTTGCATTTTACGGTGCGATTGATAAACAAAAAGAATTTTTCTTATTAATATTTGATTTTTGCAAAAACTATTGAACCTACAGAAACCAGGTTTCTGTAGAGATCAGGATTTCGGTTAGACTATGTGTGTGTGTGTGTATGTCGTGTACAAGCACAGTATCTTTTCTCGTAATCGACGCAACACGTTTTTCGAGGTCGATAAGAGTATAGTGTTAAGAGGAACATTAAAGACCCTCCTTTTGGAGTTTAACGCAGTTACTTTTATAGCTCGTTAGTTCCTACATTCTCTTACTACTCCTAACAAGATCAAAATTCGTGGTTATCGCGGTGTTACGTGGCCACGACACTTCATTAACTCTCCGTCCGAAGTTACACCGTTTACGTGACGTTTAAAATAAAAAAGGTAAACGAGACAAACGTTAAAGAATTTTGGTTTATGTTGTTTGATGAAAGAAAATTCATCGATCGAAATCTGTCTCGTCGAATTATTATTAAAGATAAAAAAAAATACTCTTGAAATATAAATGTTCTTATTGACAATTTTTTATTAAATTGAAACATTATGAAATTTTTTTTTATTACAAGTTCAATTCTTTCTTTTTTTTTTTGCAGAGAATAAATTTTTTACCATCACTAATATAATAATTTTCGTCATTTATTTCCTAAATCTAATCTAATAGGAGTATATGATCAGCAACTTGATTGAAAGCAATTGAAAACGATGAACGATTAAGTACCATTCCGATCACTTAATCAGAATCACGTTGATGTTGTCAAACTTTCGTTAGGTGACTTCATCAAAAGTACCATTAAATTCATCTTCGTTATTTTTTGTTTTTCTTTTTTTTACGTTATCTCAATTATTCATTGTATTTATCATCTTTATTAAAAAAATATGAGAACTAAAAAATATATTATATACGATTATTATAACTTTATGCATATATTTTTAACATACATTTTATTAAGGTGCATTTAAAATATAAACACTTGCATACGATATTTAAAATCTGATTTTTAGATGTATCAAAAATATTACAATTTGTTTTAACTATTGCCATGTTTCATTTTCAACTATCCATGGAAGACTAATTTTTATTTTATTTCATAATTCAGATAACAATTTTGTAATCTTGTAACAGGATAACGAATTATTTCTGGTTCCGTGTTATCAAAGTTAAAATATTGTCCTTTTTAACTACACTTCTTGCAGTTCGTTTATTAAATTCTTGAAACAACATTGTACATACACATACACATATACATACACAGAAGTCCATGCATGCCTGTAGATAAATATAAATAATGTTAGAAATGAAAATTTAAATACGATAATTTTAGTTAATGTTTTCCGGGTAACGCTCGATATACTTTCAACGATGTAGAAAAGTTCAATGGGATTTTATTCGAAAATCAATGGATATTTCTAATAAATAACGAATAGAGTCGATTCGAAACATTAGATTATTTATGTCTACCCGTAAACCAACATCCAAATGGTGAATTACCTACCATTACAAATTTTTTTTTTGTTCAAAGTCGTTTGGAACTTTTTCATTGGATCGTTTCTAAAACTATTGGTAGTCGTTCATTAAATCGTATCGAATAAAACACGAGTTTCAAATTTACGATAAGTATGTTTGTTTTGTTATTTTAATACAACGTTTACTCGATATATATATATTTATATAAATTCGAGAAAATATAATAAAAATTGTCGAACAATTTCTACCGTCGAAACATTTTTGTTCTTTCTTTCTGGTCAGATTCGCGTTCCATTAAAAATGTTTATTCCATCGAATACGCCGTAATTTTTTTCATCTCCGCGAATGTATTCCTATTACGTAACTCCCGAGTTGGAAAATAAAAACGAAAACAAACAAAAAATGTATATACATATATAGTAATTCAACGAGATGGAATAAGCTCCTGGTATTTTAAATTACCATTTAAAAAAAAAAAATGATGAATAACAGATAATCATTACTGGATTGATCATCGAACATTTGTTTGTATTTTTCTTTCGAACACTTTTATTGATAACTCATAATTTTTAGTTTAGTTTGATGTCATCGAGATATTCAATATTATTACACGTAATAGTTGGAATATAAAAATTGTTACAAATATAAAAGAATAAAATATTTTCTTTCGTGTCAAAGGTTATTTGCTAATTTGCAAGATTAAAGGTTTGTTAAGAAATGAAACAAAAAAGTATATGTAATTATTGAGAAAAATGAATTGAGAATCAATTGTTTCAACATTATTCAAAACTTAATTGTTCACGATGAATAACTCTGATTGGATAACGATTCTAACCAATCGATAAAATTCTTTATTGTCGTATTACCAATGCCAAGTACATTATGCAAATCCTAGCCTATTTGCAATTACACATGGGTTATTAATCGTAAGTAATTAGGATTAACAATTAGTCTCGTAAAGCAGTGCACTTCGATCATTTTCCAGAGATTAACCTAATCGATTGAAAATATTTCAAGATACAAATTTACAATATTTTTCTTATTTTTTTTTATCATATCAACGAGTACTATGTTTGGACAAATATTCGAATAATACTTTTATTTATTTTCTTAATATTTTATATCAAACAATAAATCATTATTAAAAAATAAATGATTATCTTTTTCGATATAAATAATAACGTGGTGAGTTTGACTTTAAAATAGATGATTAATATTTATAATAACTTGTGTCAATGTTGAAGTAGCATTACTTATTGATACATACCGAACATTTTATTTGAAATACCAACCAGGAATGTTTAAAAATATTTATCCAATAAATAACAGCTTTCCTGTAATCCCAATTAACGATTTATTTATCGTTCATTTAAGCTCGACGATCGTATTTATTTCTCCGAACGAATCCGACAATTTTTTTTTATTCGGTTTCATATCATTCGTGTACGGATATACATCATCGATATTATAAAGATAATAAATCACGATTATATTATGTCTTTAAAACCTACAGTTGAAAGATTTCTTTTGTACTTTATCTCCTCTATTTTCTTTTTTTTTGTTTAAATTATTTAATAAATGCATACTTACTGATTTAAAATGAAATCTTCGCGAATTATTTTTGTGTGTAAGATTAATCTATGTTTTCTGCATGAGAAAAGAAATAATTGAATGAGAAAAAAAAGAAAAACAAAACATTGTAACGTATTTTTATTTATTTAATTATTATAATTTAACTACACTTAATTTTTCTTTCCTTTTATTTTCCAGTTTCGTATTCAAATTTGTCCGATTCTTGTAACGAGTAAAGTATCATAGCGTAGGATAGTGAGTTTCTAACAGACTGAAGAAAACATTCGATTCTTTATTCAACTTGTTAAAAAACAAAAAAAGATAAACGTCATAAATTTTGGGCATATACGTAAGTGGGTTGAAAAGTTTCGAGCTTAACGTGGAAACAATTTTTTTTTTCTCGATCAAACTCACTTTTACTTATAATAAAAAAAAAATGAAAGAAACCATTAAAAGTTTTGATTGAAGCTAAAAACTTTTCAACACACACTATCGTAGGAACATACACACACATACGCACACATATATATATATTGTTTTTTTTTTAAAGTACTTACTATTAGAGAGAGTTCATTTGACAAAACGAACATTGATCCGACTGATAAATAAGAAGGTTTTATACTTCTCATCATAATCATAACTAATAATTTTTGCACTTTAATAGGAGCCAAATACCATTCCGTCATTATTCTATAGAAATTAATTACATTAATACACACATATATAAAATTAACTTTTAGGAAGGATACAAAAGGATGAAAGATACTTGCATGTTTTCAAACACTTCGTTGCTGTAATCGATAACTTTTTGACCAAGAAAAGTAAGAATAAAAATAATTACTAATTGTACAGCCATAGTCGTCAAAAATATCAGATTTATCGAATATATCTGAATATATAAAAATATATAACATCAAATACCAAGAAAAATATATTCTCAATATTCACGATAAATGTCTAATATATTTCTCATATAATATTGATTACTCACTTGTGATATTTGAAATGTTATTATCATGAACCACATCACATATATACAAAAATTACATCTAGAAAAGATAGAATTAATTTGATCGACGAAACTATAAATAGAAAAAAAAAAAAACTTTTTTATTATTCTTGTATAAAATATAATTTTATTTTATTTATTTGTGTTTCTTGTCTATAATCGATTAGATCAAATTTGTTCAATATAAAGTTACACTAACTGTAATGCTCTCTTGTGACACTTGGTTGCACGTATCATTCTCTTGTAAGTTTTGTCCTCCTCGTCTAGGAAATCTAAATCTAGTCTACTATCTAGTTGCTCCACTTCTCTCTTCAATGAGTACCTCATTACGTATCTATGTGAATCCAAGAGGGAATTGTCAAGTTGTTAGTAAATTAGCAGGTGTAAATGCACTCACCCAGTAAGGGCGAACATCGAGCAAGCATGTTGTACACATACTATTAATAATCCGAATGTACTAGCTGCCGTGATACCAATAACAATCATAGTTAAATAATACAAAACTAATATCTTTAAAAAATATCTTTCTCTACCAGAGAAGTATTCCAATAGTGGAAGAAATTTCGCTTCACGTGTTTCGTTCAATGGATTAATCACGTCTAATAATAATGGATATATAGAACCAGGTATTGCTATACCAACATGTATATATAATGTCACTGTTATACATAAAATTTTATATATAATATTTTTATTATTATTTTCAATATAAATCTAATGTATTTTATTTTATCGTTCAGTTAAGAGTTTTATCGTTTATATATTTAAAAAAAATTGTTTTTTTTTTCTCTTACGTATTATAAGGATCGTAAAGATCCGAGTTTTGGCAGCAAATTTTTCTAGTATTTTATACTCCTCGTTATTTTCAACCTTCTGCCATTCGTGATTGATACTCTCGTAAAGTTTTATCTATGTAATAAAATATATATATGTTATATATATTTTTTTTTCAGATAAAATTATTTATTAATAATAAAATTAAATGTACCTGATCGTCGCGTTTATGAAAGAAAATAGCATAATAAATAATGGTGACTAACGTACAGCATGTAACGTATGTTAAATTTTCAATGACAATATCTAATCTGGATCTCGATATTATCAATCGAAAAATCTTAAAGGATATGTATATTGAAACATTAATAATCGAGGGGAAAATAATATATCATATTGTTAATTAATTTTCTTACCTCGATGACGACACTACATAAGATGCCTCCTTGAACGAAAATAGAACGAATAAACATTTTCCTTTTATCCATATAAGGCCATAATCCTATCAATGATAATAAAAAACGATTGATCGTGTAATATCGTTCCTCGAATACATTCATTTCTGTTAAACTTGTAAGACTTATCTGTTTTGATTAGTTTACAATATATTCTTCTTCTTTTTTTCTTTTACACCCCTTTACAAGTTCTCCTACAATCCACTTATGCAGAAATAATTGAAGATAATTGTGGAAAAGAAAAAAGTAATGTGTTTAATAGTTTACGACATTGTCCAGTGATAACAGTATGTAATATTAAATAGGAAATACACTTACACAAACACACACACGTACACACACAGACGTAGACGTTCCCATATATGAGAATTATTATTTACGTTCCCTGTTAGATAGTTGGAAAGAAATATTTTACACACGGGGATATGATATCGATCTGTTTTTGACATTGAAGCCGTTATCATACAATTATCGAAATTAACTCGCATGAAATATTTTCTACCCACCCTCCTTCTCTTCTTCCTCCTCCTTCTCTTCCCCCTTCTTTTTGTCGTATCTATCGTATCTAAAACTTCATCCCCCCATTTATTTTTCTCGATCGAACAAGACATGCGCGGTTTATCCTCGACGCGACAGAGAATAGCGTCATTTCTTTCGGGTTCATCCTCGTGACATGTCGTACCTTTCTTTTACCCCTCAGATTGCAAGTTCTGTGAGGATTATTGTTTCGTTTAAGGGTGCTCGAATTGCTCCAAAGTATTACGTCGTTCTTACGGTAACATTTTTAGTTTTTTTTTTATTTCAGATACTATTCTCTCTCTCTCTCTTTCTATCTTTTTCTCTTTCATTCTATCTCTCTATCTCTATCTCTTTCTCTTTTTTTCTCTGTCTAGATAAATACAAATAGATACAGTAATAAACAAAAATATATTTTTGCAAATTTAATTTTTCTATATGTTATTTAATACATTTGTTTAAAAAATATATAATATTCTTTAGATATATAATATTGTATTTAAATCATAAATACCTATTATATAATAGATTACAACTGTTCCTAATTGTTAATTATTTTTTTTTTCTTTTCTTTTTAGCATATACCAATTTGTTTTCTCTGAAAATTATATTCAAAGTTTAGAACATTTAAGTGTAAAATTTATTTACTTCAATTAATTTTCTTTTCTATATTTTTGTTTTTTCTTTATCCTACTTAAACTTTAAATTTAAAACTTATATAAACAAGAAAATATATATATATTTTCATATACCATTTACATAGAATATTATATCAAAATGAAACAATATGTGAAAACTTGTATACGATACTTTTTTTTTTTATATTTTCAGAAACGTGTCCAGGTTCTATCGTAACATGTAAAAAAAAAAAAAAAGGTGTCATCTACATATTGCAATGTACATATACACGTGGAAATATTTACGTAACTGAACGATCGTAATTATACAGGTATAAATAAAGGAAGAATAATACAAAAGAAATACGTCAGTTAGAAGTAATGAACGAAATAATAAGGTTCGTTATTTTTATTTTTTATTTTGATAATTCCTACATGGATAGAAATAAAAACCAAAAAAAGAAGAAAAAAAAAACAAGCTTTCATAATCTGAATTAATCTATTTATAACCTTATGGTGGGACGTTGAGAAGGAGGAGGAGGAGGTGGAGGTGGTGGTGGAGGTGGAGGATGGGTTGGGAGACATTGGTTCGCGTTAATCAGGATGTAATTAAATTGTATATCGATATCGGATATCGGAAATCGGCTTTGCATCTACGACCCTTCGTTGGCTATTGTCATTCAGTTTATGAATAATGAAGCACAATTACTTCGGTATCATCATACAGTAATACATATCCGGATTTACGTCATTTTAATTCCCATCCTCGATCTATGCATAAAAGTTATTTGATAAAAGTTAATATACGTTCGTATGATTGAAACATTTTTCATTCTTATTTTGTCTTCTTTTTCTTCTTCTTATTATTATTATTACTTCAACGTTGAAAAAGATTTCATCTAAATTTGGACGGTTATTAATCGTACCTATTAAAGTACAACGAAAAACCTCACCTAACACCTATCCTCACATACATATACACATGTATATATATATAGGTACATAAATACTTAGGTATTATATTATATTTACACACATACACATACACATACACACGTATGTTCCCTTAGAATGTCGTAAATAGTTTCGCGAGATGTGCACTTGGATCTCGTTAATCTGCACTCACCTTGACTGTATCTCTTGGCACGGGTTTACATCTCTGGCAATATCACGCAATATTTACTACCGAACAAGTCAAATCGTGTGGTTCGTTTATCTTGTAAAAACAATGCCACCGAGACGTTGTACCGTAATATATCGTGGAAAGTTTTCATCCCCCTCCCTATTTCCCTCCTTTCCCTCCAACCTTCTATCTTTCTCTCTCTCTCACACAAACACACATAATACACACACCCCTTCTTCGTTTATTATCTTTACAACTTTTTGAGTTACAATTAATTTACATTCGATATTCAATTAAGATTATTTAAATGATAAGAATAAAAAAATAAAACGAATAATATATTTCTATTCTAATAGCCTTTAAAATAATGATACCCAATCGTGTGAGTTAAGGTTTGGCACTGAGCCTTGATTTTCATCACACCGACCTATCGTCGATCCATTTTCGTACAATTATTTCATTCTATTATAAATTAGTTCGATAAAATAAAATATAACTCACGTGGGTATCGAAGAATGAAGAGTTTCATTATCGTTATTAATTTCTCGAATGATCGTTAAATATCTAGTTAGGGTTTCGAACGTTGGTAGTTGTATTAGATAAGCTAGTTTATAATATAGGACGATTACTCTTAAGAAGGAATGCGTTTAATGGTCACGCATTTCATTCGTTTGATCCTCGAACCCTTTTAGTTTGCGTGGGTAAATGCAAGTCGTTTTAATGCAGTGCTTCTCAACTATTCTACTATTCTTCTTCTTCTTTTTTTTTATAATCGTAATTGTCAGATCGATACATCGAAAGTTTTGTTTCCAAAGTTAACATATAATGAGTATATTTTTATACACAAATATATATATTTAAATAAATATAACTTGTCCTTCTGTCTAACGAACAAGAAAGAGCCCACTACCCTTGGCACTCTCCTCCGATGAATTTCAATTACCTTGGGGGAAGTATCGTGACTGTAAACTAAATCTTTTGGTTTTAATATATTTCTTAGACAAAGCCCAAGAGTATCTTATTTCACTTGACTCAAGTTACATATCTCCTTATGTTCATTGTTAATAATGGAAGAGGATTTTTGTTTCCATCAACAGGTAACATGTTGTACGACTTAAACGTATACACATGACTGTTGAAAAACGTATCCATTGTTATATAAAATGTATTCCAGAATAGGATTCAACATTATTTATTGTTACATTGTCTCTCTCTATCTCTCTCTAAGTATGACGTCATAGTTCAAACAAATATCCCCCTAATTGTGCGAGTTAAAAGAAACAAATCTCAAACACCATCGACTCGAAATAATCCAACAATAATAAATGTCTAATTTTAAACACAGTGATTGTTTGATTTAATTAAAAAATAGAATTATTTTAATATTACGATACTGTAATAATTGTTAATAATTTAATAAGAAAGATATTTTCTTTATATAATATATTAATATAATATTTTAAGTATTTCAATAAAAATTGATATTAATAATAACAATGATATTAATAATGATATTATATAAAATCTATATTATGGAAATAAGAATATAAAACGTGTTGGGTGTGGAGGTGGTGGGTATGTGTATGATCGGAATATTTGAAATTTTATCGGCAATGCAATGCAGCTACCTTGATTTTACGATATCGAAGGATCACGATGGCCAAGAGGAATGCTGAAGTTTGCCATCGTAAACAGCAGATCCCTTGAAGGAGGATCTTGGAGGGATCGCAAGAGGTTTCCTTTAGATGGTTCTCGCTATTCGATGCTTCTCGCTTATTGATGCTTCGTCCCAAGAACTCTAATCGTTTTAGCGAGCTTTCCTGCTTTGCGAGCTTACCTCCGTGAAATATGGAAGATGGAAAGACAGCTTAATGCGAGCTTTAACGCCAACTACGACGATTCGATAATCCTATGATCCCTTTTCGATCGTTCGATCCTTTCAATCTTTCCAAACTATTTTATTCAATTGATTTCTATCGAAATACCTCAAATACTTCTTTATTTTTTTTTTCTTACACATTTATATATAACCAACTTTAACTAAACTATTTTATTATTTTTTGTAATATTATTACAATCATTTGGATTCAATAACGAGGTAACAGAAATCTCAGACTACATTACGATTAATATTATTTTTATACGAAGATTTAATAGTAGAGAAGTCGAGATAATTGAAATACATTTTTTTTTTTATATATTGGGTTGGTGGAAAAAAAATGTCAGATTTTTGGCCACAATTCAATGGGAAAATCCGACACTTTTTTTCCACCAATTCGATATAAGCAACTTTAAAAATAAAATATTTTTATTATCTTTTTTTTTAATAATAATTTTCATTGGATACATCATCGATAAGTGCAAATGTTAACGAAGTGTATTGAGTTACTTCGAACGAATGCAATGTTTTCTTTTCGTTTGATAAAACCTCGGAATAGCGCGAGATCGAGGCTAATTATTTTCAAGGTCAACAGAGCCTGAAATTCGTTGTACTTTGCCGCGAAACGAATCTATCTTTACCCTAACGTTGGGTGCCATGTTCCGACAAAGGCCGACGAATATAGACGGCCGTTTTCTCGAGATGTTAATTTGAAACACGACCGAGTCCATTCTATTTGGCTAAGAACAAACCTCCGAATGATTACGGGAATCCATTCTATATATTTTCTTCTAACTAATCATACACCAAAATTAAGCCAATATTTCATTTATCAAACAATTGTTTTCTCTAAAAATAATTAAATTCTATGAACACGAAATACCAAAAAGAAAAAAAAGGATTGATCAAGCTTGTTAATAAAAAGATTACTACGAGCAGATTAAAAAGTCATCAACGAGTTAATTAAAAAAACAAAACAAAATCTGTTGTTTCAAAATTTCTCATTAACGTTTAATTAAATTTCTTAATTGATGTTCTAACAAAATTGATAAATATTTGAATTCTAAGAATAAAGAAGATGATCAAACGTACTTACTTTTCTGAATTACTTTTCATTCGTAGTGTTTGGATAATAAAAAAACAAACCAGAACAGGAAAAAAAAAATAAAAAACATTTCGATTGTTTCAATGAAATGATAAAGAAAAAGTTATTCGTCTAACTAGTTAGTTAGTTGGTTAGATAAATAGATAGATAGATAGATAGATAGTGTGATAGTTATTTAAGCAACTCGAAATATGCCGGGATCGGTGGTGTGTTCGTTTCGAGACGCGTGCCGCGAATGTATTTTCACAGTCAGTTGGAAATAGCCGTCGACCGATCTAATATTATAATAGCGATGACTGGTGGTGGGTTTGTAGAACGATGCTTGAATCTTCTTCCCTTCAACAAGATGAAAAATAAGAAGAAGTAGTAATAGTAGTAGTAGTAGTAGTAGTAGTAGTAGTTGCAAAAGAAATCAAATTAAGAAAAAGTAGTAGAAGTAGTAGTAGTAGTTGCAAAAGAAATCAAGTTAAGAAAAAGAAATAGTAGTGGTAGTAGTAGTGGTAGTAGTAGTAGCAGTAGTAGTAGTAATGGTAGGAGTAGTAACAACAGTAAAAGAAAAAAAAGAAAATTAAGAATAAGAATAAAAATAAAAATAAGAAGAAGCAGAATTAGAAGAAGCTTAGAAACGCACGCGCGTGCCGAAGTTACTAGCCGTGTTTTTAACGCTCCGGTAGTGCACAGCAAGAACGTCTAAAGTCTAACGTTACTTCTTCTTCTTCTTCTTCTTCTTGGTTGTCGTTGTCGTTGCAATTGCCGTTGTCGTTTAGTTGTCGTAGTTGTTACGGAAGACTTTAGCTGTGACAGAAAAGACCTTCCTCTTTCTATCTCTCTCTCTCTCTCTCTTTCTTTTTCTCTCTTACTCTTTCTCTCTCAGTGTGTTCCTCTTTCTATTCGGTTTTCGTCGAGCACACAGTTTCATCTTTTCCTGCCAACAGAATGGCTCGCGATCGGTGGTAGCTCCTATCCTCTTTCGAACTCGCCAATTTGACATTACGTTAATTGGTGATTCGAAGATGATTTATTATTTATCATCGTGAATTTCTTCTATACGATTCATACGAGATTAAAAGAAAAGAAATTATTTGTTACTTTTTCGATAAGATAAATTCTAAGATACCGGCCAGTGTTTGTGTCTATGTGTATGAGTATATATATAGATCTTTTTGGTTAGATAGTCACGTGGTCTTGACGATAAATGAGAAAGGATTAGTAACGAATGGGTCTTTGTTTAATACCGATTCGTATAAGAGTATCGAGTGGTAGAGGTATTTAATCGAGTGAATTCCCCTTTCTCTGAGATACGAGAATTAGAAAGTTTCGAGGAAACTAGTCGAACTTTCTGTGAATTAGTGTTGGTATAAAAGATTAAACGGTTTTTTAGCAAGTTTATTTTAAAAGAAAAAGAAGAAGAAGAAGAAGAAGTAGAGGAAGAAGAAGAAGAGTTATTTGTGTAACTTCATGGAAACTGTACACGTGTATATTTTTCTATGTCTACTCATGTACTTCTTGTTAAATATCGTGAAAACTTATATTATCATTTGGTTGAAATCCTAATTAACGTATCAAAATAAATAGGCATTTATGTATGTGTATGTGTGTGTATACGCGTTTTAAAAACGTATATAAAAGAAAAAAAAAATTACGACTATACGTGTGTAGGTGTGTAAGTGCGTGTATCTGTTCGTAAATGTGTAAACGTTTCGTAAATTCTTAAGTGAAATTAAAAGTGTTCGCATATGTATAATCATTCATAGTGGAGTAACAAGCTTTATCGTTGAATTGTTTAACGCAATATTCTAAATCGTATAACGAATCGTTTAAAAATAAATTCGTCTAGTTGAACGAAATTGGTTCTCTCTCTCTTTCTCTCTTGATTCGATTAATTCGTTCGTATTATTCGAGCATCCGTGTTATCATCGTGAGTCGTCCATTTGCAGTCCTTGACCAACGATGCAATTCTTGTGACCCTACTTCAGATCTCCACTTCCAACATCAATTAATCTAAGGGACACACACCATGGCCGATAAGATTCGTCAAATGGTAATAGTCGATTCGATTAGAAATGAAATAATTCAAATAAACAAAAAAATATATTTATCATTGATCCTAGAAAGGTATTTTAAACAAGTTACGAATTGATTAATATGTAAAATAATATTATCAATAATATAGAAAATAATATAATTTTATAATTAACTACGTATTAAACTTAAAGACTACGTTTTAAACATCCAAGTAATTGCGAGCGTTGAACGCTTTCTCGAAAAAGTACCACCCCCCACCTACGCAAATTTTCTATAAATATTTCGTTACTCTCGATAAATCAACTGTGCTTGTTTGCAAGCTTGCGTTGAGACACGTGCGCCGACACACACGTGTGTGTTGTATCCTTTGAGTTCATAAATAGTAAGTAAAAATATATACCTATACTAAAAGTTAAAACAATTTAGAATATACATTTATATATGATACACGAAACACGAGACTTTATATATATAATAACTTAAAACATAAATTATAAATAAATTCTATACTTAAAAAAAAGTTAATAATAATTCCAAATTATAAATTTGACTCTAACTACTCTACACCTACTACTACTACCACTACCACTACAACTACAACTACTACTACTACCAGTACGTTAATCGTTATCGATTGTATCTAGCAGGATAATCTAATCCTAGAAATCACAACCGAACTAAACTCCACACGCAAAGGATATTTTCCATTAGGATAAGCAATTCTATCTAACATCGGTATAGGAAGAGGGGAGTTAACTCATTGTTAAGCTTCCTATGGGGAATGAGGTTACTTGATAGAGTAGGCCGAAAGATAGGAGAGAAGAGGAGATAGAAGAAGATAGAGTACATAGGGGTAGTATGGTAAAGTGGGGGGGGGGGCTGTGGGGGCGGGTAGGGGGTAGGGGATAAGGGGTAGGGGACTAACTAGTTAATTGATTTTGAGACCTCAAGCAGACTAGATTAGCTCGCGTGATATTCTGCTTCGACGGTGGTTGTTTATGCGAGATGTCGTTCGGTTATCTCTCGTTTAATAACGTTATACCCTATTATAAACCCACATATAAGGAATAAGAAGGAGGAGTTAAACTCGTACCTATTTTCAAAACGAATATACACCATACTGAACGTGAAACGTTATTATAACCGAGTCCTCGTAAAAAAAAGAGAAAAAAAAAGAAAGAAAGAAAGAAAGAAAGAAGATATTTCTTCTCGTTTGGAAAGTCTTTAAGAAGGTACTCCAAAAAAGAAAGAAAGAAATCTTTAGCCAGTAATCTTCTTAATAACATTTCGATAACATCTTCTTCGTTCTACGACTTTCTCGTCATTTATTTTCTCAAGTCCTCTTTCGATCGAATTTTCTTTATCGATTATTATGATCGTTATTATGGGTAGTAGGGAGAAAAAGAATATGGAAGTAATACTTATTATACTTATTTGAAAAAATATATTCTTTTTATTTTACCAAAAAAAAAAAAGGAGTAATCTTTTAATTTATGTTTTATATTTTTTTATTTGGTTGTGTGTTGAGAATGAAAATCCAAGTGGGACAGTCAGTCAAGTTTGGTTACTAAAAGATAGAAGAGAAATGTAAGAAGAGTGCAGAGCACTTTTAAAAATAAATAATCAATTAAAATAATTATATAGTTGAAATTAAATATTAATTTTGCATAAAGTATTGATTAAAAATATGGAAAAAAATATATATATACTGATCGAGCAAATATATATACTGAAATAGAGGAAAATATTTGTACAGATAATAAATAAATATATTTGTTTGTATTGCCAGACAATTTATTATAATTCCTTGAATATATTTGTTTATTGTAGGTAAACGGTGACGATGATTGGGAGTACGAGGAGATCGTGTTGGAAAGAGGTGGAGCAGGTTTGGGTTTTAGTATCGCTGGAGGTACCGACAATCCTCACTTCGGTAACGACACAGCAATTTACATCACCAAACTCATACCTGGAGGTGCAGCATCCGCGGATGGACGTTTGCGTGTTAACGATACGATCCTTCAGGTGAATGATGTCTCCGTCGTCGACGTACCGCATGCGGCCGCCGTAGATGCCCTCAAACGTGCTGGCAATACCGTCAAATTGGTATGTCTAATATTTTTTTCTATTTTTCTTTTTTTTTTATTCTTGGTACTGTAATTTTATCAAATAAACTCAACAAAGATTCATACGAATTCTTAGTATTATCTAATAATTGTATAAAAGTAAAATAAAATCGTTGTTATAACTAATGGACGTTTTCGAAAAGTTTACCACATTTTTAAAGACAAACCATTAAGATGGTAGGAATCTTTGAGAGCAGATAAATAATCGTCGCTTCGGGACTTTTAAAAAGTAGAAAAGAAAGAGAAGTAAAAGAAGGTGAAGGTAAAACGTAGAGAAAGGGATGATATTCGGGAAAAGGTTTTATGACAAATAGATATAGAAGTCGAGCAGTTATCGTTCGTTCTTCCTCTTCTCCAAAAAGTTCTTCGTTTCGAGAACTTTTCGATCGTTTTCGTATAAGAAAAAGTCAAATAAGAGGGGAAAGAACGTATTTACGAGTGAAGTGATAACAACTTGTACCATACAAAACTTTTGCTTATGAAACGTTCTAAAAGAAAACCTGATATTTTCGTTAGTTAAGATAAAAATCGAAATTTTCTCGATTAATGAAAGAATATGTCTCTCGAATGATCGTAAATATCCAAATTCTTTCTTTTTCTTATATTTTTGATATTAATTAATAAATAATTGATACATTGTAAAAAATCCTATATATTTCTTTTTGTTTATTTAATTCTCAAATCCAATAACTTGAACTTCAACTTTCGGTTGCGGTTTATTTGGCGTTCGTGATAGTTCTCGATTCCTTTCACAAACGTTATCGAAATAGGAAAAACTACGAATTCGTGGATAGGAATCGATAGTTCGGTAAAAAAAAAAAAGAAGAAAAATTGAAATAGAATTTTCGTAATTAATTTTTCTATCTCTGAACTTTTAGTTTTCCAAAGAGAAAATGCAACGTCGTGGTATCCTGTGTGTGAACGAAAGCATACAAACAGACAAAAATAATAATAAAATAGAACTGAACGCTATGTCGTTCGAAACGAGAAAACGTAAAGCACGGTAAACTAAACGATAAAAAAAAAGGACAAAAAAAATTGAAAACAAACAAACAAACAAACAAACAAGCAAGCAAGCAAACAAAAAAAGGGAGAGGAAAATAAATTTTCTTTATTTGCTGTAACGTGTA
Source organism: Mischocyttarus mexicanus (assembly GCA_023678845.1). Lineage (NCBI taxonomy): Eukaryota > Metazoa > Arthropoda > Insecta > Hymenoptera > Vespidae > Mischocyttarus > Mischocyttarus mexicanus. The sequence goes on along the minus strand of JACGTP010000063.1, from coordinate 196,714 downwards.
ATTGCATGATTCATGACATTTTGTTTTCTTTACCATTTTTTTCTGCAGTACGTTCGCCGACGGAGACACACGCAGTTGATGGAAATCGAATTGATCAAAGGAAATAAAGGTCTCGGCTTCAGTATCGCTGGCGGTATTGGCAATCAGCATATACCTGGTGACAATGGAATATACGTTACGAAAATTATGGAAGGTGGGGCTGCACAGGTGGATGGTCGTCTGGTTGTTGGAGACAAATTGGTTGCTGTCAGAAATGCCATGGTGAATAAACCTGTTTATTTTGTTTGTTCTCTTACATTTCTCAATTTCCACGTATTTGAAACGAAAAATTAAATATACAATATGTGTAGGATAATTTTGAGAAAATAAATTATTCAATCAATTTCGTATTATTTAGTTTAGATTATATATAAAAAGGAAATAGTTTAATTGATAAATATAGATCATGTAATCTACTATTTCCAGACTAGTTGTTGATAGTGGTAGTGGTGATGATGGTGGTTCCTTTTTAGAAAAATGAACTCGTGATCATTTTTCATTTTAAAAAGGGTATAGCTACCACCACCACCATCATACTTTTCTAGATTTTCAAGACAGAACTTCTCTCGAATGGAATGGCCGGTTAAGTGCAGATGAGAAAAATAGATTAGGGCGGTACCTAGCTCGTGCAAGTTTATAATTGATAGCTCCTATCAGTCAGTGATATATACAGGCTTCTTCAGAAGATTTCTCTTAAACTTCATCAGTTATTTTCTAGTATATTAAACAAGTATAATTATACTATTAATATGAACTGTGCAAATACTTTGATTTCCAATTAAAGCTGGTCAAAGATTATCTTCCTTATCTTTTTATCTGAATAATAAAACGTTACTGCCAATGAAGTATCCAAATGTGTCATTGTAAATATAAATTTGCATATAAAACCACGTCTAATTAATATTTACAAAAATAATACTCATTGAAAAGTTTTACAAATATATTACAAGAAAATAAAAAAAACAATGTTTATCGACATGTTTTATAAATTGTTTAACAGTGAATAACACAGAACATGATATTCGTGGTTAAAAGAAAAATGATGGTTGGAAATATTTGACTGACTGTAACTCGAAAACAAAAATTAACTTTGTCGATTATTTTAATCACAGAAATATGCTTGTGAAGTTTTAGCAGAATTTTCATGGAACACCCAGTATATATATATATCTATCTATCTACAGAAAAGAATTCGTTCTTTCGCTAATTTCCCATCACCAGCACGACTATCATCTCCCATTTTGCTTCGGTAGATGCGAATTTCTCGTCATTTCGAAACTTCCTATTACGATCTTTCGCATCAACGCTCTTGCATCCTCCTTTCTTTCACCTTTATTTCCTTTTTTTTTTTTCTTGCTTCCTTTTCATTAACGTTTCTCACTTCCGAATCGTAGTGGTAAGAAAAAGCGGCGATTAAAACTACCACGGAGTAGCTCCTTATTGTCTTGATTTATGACCATAAGAATTATTTTTAAACTCGTTCCAGGTCATTTTTATTCTATTTTTTTTCAAATTTCAGTAAACGCTATAAATAAATAAATAAATAAATAAATATAGAGTGTTTCGTAATACGTGGAAACCCACTTCAAGAATAATTCTGTTTTTTTTATAAAATTCATTATTTTCGTGTCTTTTATCAACTTTTAAAAAAACACCTTGTACAATTTACAAAATAAGAAAATTGAACGTTCGATATTTACTATCTTGTAGAGCCCCATACATATACCCATAGATATAACTTTCTTTACAAACTATGAATTACTTCGTACGTTATTGAAGTATCCTCAGAATCTTAATTAACCTAACGTGTACTTACATGTACTCAATCGATGTTCCGTACTCTTCTCATCTAACGAAAAAGCTACCTAACATAGTACCTATACATATATATATGTTTTGATATACTTTACACATACATATACACCATACACAAATACATACATACATATATATATATGAGAGGTCCAAGGGTGTTAGATTCTGAAGTCGATTTAACTTTGCGCATGATTACGTGCCACTAAGCTTGCTTCATGTCCGTTTAAAGTTTGTCAGATGTTAGCGACAGTGTTACCAAAACTTTCCAAACACCCCATAGCCTTTTTCCTACGTCGCACTACAATCGCTCTTCTGTAATTAGCTTCCCAACCTACCCTTCTTTTTATTTTCAAGACCTCACTCAAGGAAGAGAAAACAAAGACCGAAGGATCACTTCATTATTTTGTTCTTTTTATTTAATTTTCACTCGATGTCTTTTCTATCGGATAAGCTTTCATTTCAATCAAAGAAAGAATAAAAAAAACAGATAAATCTTTTTCTATCAACATCGATTCTTCTTTCTTATTTTCTGTTATTTTAATTTTATATTTTCTTACCTTCATCATCGTTCTCGAATGAGATTTATATAATCTGTAAGGATTTAAAAACAAATAGATATTTCTAAGGATTATTCTATTGGTTTCAGCAGGGCGACAAAAACCTTGAGAACGTGACACACGAGGAAGCTGTGGCTACTTTGAAAGCAACCCAGGATCGTGTTGTTCTTTTGGTGGCTAAACCTGAAGGCACCATACCACCACCGCCACCAGCTTCGGATCGTTCAGTTTCACCACAACCGCGTAAGTGTTTACGTTCATTTGTTTATTAAATATTAAATACGAGGATAAGTCTTACGTTATAATATAATATTTGTTCCTTTTCTTTTAATTGCAAAATTCTTCTTATTTTTAACCCCTTCCCATACTTTAGCAAGTCTGACTCGCGACTAGATACTTGGGCTAAACGTAAACATAACAAGCCAAGCTCAAAATATAATAAATTTATATCTATAAAAGTAAAAGCATTAGAGTTTTACTTCCTCAACAGCAGCAACGCGTAAAATTGACATTTCAGTTCGTATTGCAACTATTTACAAGCATCAGTCTGGTCTGTTTTCATGACACAATATTCTTACGTAAAACACAATATTAAACAATGAAAATTCATCGATAACCAATATACACGTACAAAAATCATTAATAACATTACTGATTACTAACACTTATCCTCGGTATTTTTAAGATACTAAAAAGATGATAGTAGTAATAAAGAAAGAAGAATAAGAAGAAAAAAAGGCAAATAAAGGTTCTTCTACTTGGAGATAAAAAGTATTCTTATCTCGTGATACCTGTTTACCATATTCAACATAAACATTTAAAGACTTTCACTTCTTTTCTTTCTATATCTCTCGAACAAAAAGAAAAAAAGGAAGACAAAAAATAGGACTACGACAAGAACAGTGTTGAAATTTAAATGGAAAGTATGTTGATTCTATGGATAAACAGGGAAGAAGAGACAAAGAATAAAAAAGAACGGGTAAAACATAGTGGTGGCAGTGGATGGCGAGGTTTGGGGGAACGAGGAAAGGTAGTAGGGTATATACATGATAGTAAAAGAATAGGATAGAAGAAAAATGTTAGAAATGAATTTTTGATCTTAGGATCTTTCCAAGATAAGAATTCCTTTCTTATATCTCTCGTCCCGTGATCGGACGTATAAACGTAACTTATTCATCGTCTTCATAAAGCAGCCTCGTAAAACTCTCGTCCCGAGTCATCTCAAGACGAGAATGCGTACCTTAGGCTCCTCCTACCGGTCCCTTAGTTCAGTACTCGTGACAGAAAAGGGTGGAGGCGAGGTAGGAGGAAGAATAAGATGTTGGAGTAGACAGCAAAGGAAAGATAGAGAAAGATAGAGAAAGATAGAGAGAGATAGAGAGAGAGAAACTTCTTCCTGGGTGTGGGTTTATCGTGGCTGAATTCAAATTGCTCCTTTAAAACAACGACGTGGAAGTATCAAGACAGCAGAGGAGAATGAAGAGGAGTAGAAAGCGAGAGGGTCGGAGGGTGGAGTGCGGGTGGGAAGGATCGGTACTCTCGCCTTCCAGCAAGATTATCCGAATATTTGCCTTAATCTTTGTAGAAACGGCCGGAGGACGTGCTAAATTTCATGGATAGAGAAAATGAGAAGGGATGGTGGGTGGGTGGGGATAGAGGAGGAAGGAAAGGGGAGGATGGTGGAGGTGGTGGTGGTGATGGTGCTTGGAGGAAAGGGTGATGAGAGGAGGTTGAGCAAGTCGTTTGCCTCTCGTCTCGTTTTGCGAGACTGTAGAACGAAAATTTTATCGTCGATGCTGCTGCCGCTTTTTGATGGTTCAATGCTTTCTCTTACTTTCTCTCTCTCTCTCTTATTTCTCTTTTACGAAGAACGAAGAGCGTACAGCTAACGCGCGTCCAACTTTTTATTATTCGTTTCTTTAGCCTGGCGAAACGTCGAAGCTTTCGGATGGGTTTTTCTCGTATATCGCGAATAAAAACGAAGGATGGGTTGGTGGGAACTAGGGAGTAGGAGAAGGAAGAGATTGAGAAGGAAGAGGAGGATAACAAAGCTTTAGTTGATGTCTTCCGAGTGGCTCGTTTCCTGCCGGTTCTTAATCGCATACTGCCGCCGCGATTTCTCTTACTTTTAATTCCTCTTTATGACACAAGTTTTATGGCCGATAGAACACTCGATAAAATTACTCGGGTCTTTTTATTCGTATTTGACCTCCTTGCCGTTGCTGCAGTTGCTGTTACTACTGCTGCAGCAGTTGATATGCATGTCACAGATAGAGGTACCTATATTTACTAATGTCGAATAAAAACTTTTATGGTTCCTTTTTCTTTTTTTTTTCTTCTTTTTCTTTTATTGTATTCTTCTATTTCGCAATAATCTACTTTTCGTGATGTGATCCAAAGTTTTAAGCGCAAATAAAAATATATTTTGTATGTATTGTACGTGAGGAAGGTAGTAGTGAAAAAATAAATATAATAATTGGATACCCCACCACGTGTATCAATGTGTACGTATGTATATTTCATCATTTTGACAATGACGTTTTGTTCTTTTACAGGTAAACAAAATGGAGCAGTGTCAGCGTTGGAGAATAATTCAACGTTACCGTATTCCCAAGAATCTCGTCATGCGTCGTCTCTCGCGCTTCATGGCGTCGCGACGCCTCGCGCCGTATCACAGGAGGACGTATCTCGGTGAGTTGATTTTTCACAAAATTGTCATATTTTTTATTTTATTTTATTTTATTATATTTCCTTCGTCGTTTTTATTTCTTATTTCAACCATTCGAGCTAAAATATCATTATTTCAGATATATATGTATCTTTGGAGAAAATTTAATACAAGCAAACGGGGTTTATTTTATCCTGTTTCATTGACAGAACCGAATTTGAATGGTCAACAATGTTCCTTGCACATTATTCCGTTAGTTTATGACATCTCTCGTAAATAGGAGTTATTTCGCTGCTTATCTCTCTCCTTTCCCTGTTAATAATATCAGCATTTATAGGTACTAGTTCATGTGAGTAAAGATAGGATTGGCTAGTTGGTAGAGTAAAGCATATTATGTCTAACACAAAGGTAAATCATAAGAAGGACAATGCTATCCGGTAGAATGCTGAAACTCAACCAAGCGTGTGTCTCTTTTATGAACGTGTAGGGTGAACAGTTTCGAAAAGGTTCGACGTTTGATCGGGACAAATCCTATAGGAATTAATCCCGTTTTCCAGGATGATAGTAACCAGTAGAATGGGAAGTAGAGAATGTGTGTCGAGAGTTGTGTAGAAGAGTTAATTTCAAATGTATCGGGAACTTATCGAGTCGGTTTGCTCGACAAGCTGAGAGGGAATCGATGAAGAGAGAAGGGAAAACGCGTTGTGTAATGTACGGAAGGTACGGGATCTACACCACCATCCCCATTGGCTCTGTTCTATTGACCCAACTGGTCGATGTTGACCTCTTGTTGTAGTAGTTGATATCTATCCTCTCTATTGAAAGATAGACCGGTTCACGAATGAGTATCGTATCTCTACTATTACTATTACTATTACTATTACTATTATTACTACTACTACTATGTCCTAGTATCCTTTTCGTGATTTCTACTTTGTTATATTGTAATTCGATAAAATTATTCACGAAAATTACTTTCATCGATTGTGGATATTTCATGATTTGGAAAATTTATTTACAATAAATATATTTATATGATTTTAATTTTTCAAGAAAAAGCGATTTTGTAATATCTGAAAATTAGCAGCTGCTTTACTTCTTACAAGAAAAATTTGCATACCACAGAGATAATGAAATATTCTATTCATAGTAATATTCTTAAATAGCAAGTTCCGGTGGAAGTAGGAATAGTCGAAAGTGCGATTAATCTTTGGTTCCTTCCTTCCTTCCTTCCTTCCTTTATTCCTTACTTACTTACTTACTTACTTTCTCTCTCTCTCTCTCGAGTTTCATCCAGTCGTGTTTTCAGTAGCAAGTATCTACGTCGCTCGTACCTCTTCAAAATCCTTAAAGTTTTGCGACCTTATCCTCCCTTTTAGCTTAAGCTTTTCAAAGATTCCACCTTAACCGGAAGGGATTTGGCGAGTTGTACAACGAGAGGGAAACGAGAAAGAGGAAAGTTACAGACGTAGAAAATGCTTTGAAAGTGGATGGGTACCCCCGACTTGAAGGTTTAAAGAGAAGAAAACTACGAGTTATTACGGTACTCCGAGGCATCAACCTAAATGCACGCAAAAAACTTTAATTTCTTCCCCTCGTAAATTAGCCGGAACCATTATTCCCGTCACTGTAATTTACTCTTATACCATCTTCGAACCATCTCCCTCAATCCCACCCTTCTTTTTCCAACCTTTCCCCACCACACGCACACCACTTTTCATTCCCTTACTTTTTCTTTCAATCTTTTTTCCTTTTTGTTTTTTCTTTTTTTTTTTCGGTTGAAGATATGCACGAAGCAGCAGCCGGTGAAGAGTTTAAAGGAAAATTAGGGTAATTATTTAGTAGACCTTCCCGGGATGGAATCTTCCTCCACCCAGGGAACCTTTGAGACATCCTTAAAGTAGCCTTAGGATAGCCTTTAGATTTTCCTTCCTCTTTACTTCTCGTAAATGTCCTCGTGAAACTCGTAAACTTTCGAGTGATTGCTAGCTCAGGTCCTTTCACACACACACACACACACACACAAACTTTTAAGGAATTAATAAAGTTTCATCGTGTCCCATGAACTACCCACAAATTTCTGTTACCACGTTTCAAATCGCTACCAATGTTTTTAAGACTTTCGATCCGATGTTTTACCTTTTTGGGTTTTTCTTTAATCAAGAACGATTATGTCATTTAAAATGTCAAAGTAAAGAAAAATTTTAACTAAGAGATTCACGTAGTTTTGTGGTTGATATTTGTCCGGTTTATTTACGTTAACATTTTTCATCATTATTTGAAATAAATGCGATCGTTATTTATAATACAATATCATCGATGCTTGTAATAATATTCGAGTCATCATGCGTTAATACAAAATCTCTCTCTCTCTTTCTATCTTTTCCAATAATATGAAACAAATGTTTAAATATTTATAATATAATATGTATATGTAATATAACGTAACTCCTGTCAATAATTTTCATTTAAATTTTATATTAAAGCATAACAAAATGTTATTCGACACTTAATAATTTATATCGAACAAAATATTCATGTAAATTGATCATATTATATATTTTACACACACACATATATATATTCGTAAATGAATGAAAAAAAAAGAAAAAAATAACCGAGCATAATAAATAATGATATACATATATTAATCAAATTTGTATGATAATATCGTATTCTCGTTTATTTTAATTTTAATTTGTTGATATCTCGACTCGATTGAATATGCAACTCCGTTAAAAATCAACTCGACACGTCGTTAAATTCACCTGGTAAAGTTTCCCCTTACTCCCTCTTCTCTTTTCCTCCCGTAGTAGTAATTCTTAACAGATTTATCGGTAATAGTTAAAAAAAAGAAATCGTACTGATTGGTTATTATTACACGACACGTAACTGTCTGATCTTAATGGGTTGCAGTTACTGTGTGCTCAGGTGTATTTGTAATTTATGAGTTGGGTTAATAGCTCAGACTATGCCTGGAATCCTTCACTGATATTACGAAGGATTAGAAAACCGTAATGCTCGATGATTAAAACACAAGTTTATTTGTAAATGAGGAATTTACTTTGACACGCGAATACCTCTTTGTAAATAAATAATAAGAATAGATTTTTTTTTGTCTATTTCTCTCGTGGAAAATATCTTTCTCTCTCTCTCTCTCTCTCTTTGTTTCTTTAAAAAAAAAAAGGATATCAAATTGAAAAATTAGAAAGTATAATAAATACATTCCACACGAGTAACACACTTTTTACCCTTATCTGTTTTAAATAACAATACAATATAATATCTAACATATATATAAAATACAAAATTCGTGTTAGCTTCACAGAATGTTGTTAAGTCATATAAAAATTATTATCTTCCATAGAACCATATGTTATAACTATAAATCTTCATGCTTTTACGTTAACGATTATTATCCGAATAATTAATTATTCTTTTTCTTACAAATATATGTATACACATATATGTGTTATAAAAAGTACTTTAAATTCTTTGGTACACATAAAACAATATAAAACTGAACAAATACGTATTGTATAGTACATATATATATTCATGTGTAAGTATACGTATGCATCATTGGTGTAAGGAACAGTACACACTTTGAATACATATATATGCTCAGTGTTTATATCTATATTCCTATATATACATACATTCGTCGGATGCGGGCCAGGGTCAGAGCTAACTCGGGTCACGAGCGTGATACAACAACAACAACAACAACAACAACCACACAACTCTGGCATTGCTTACTACTCTTGGATTCTCTCGACGCTTTCGCTTACGTAATTTCACAGTATCGTATAGAATCTACGGTTTCCTCGTTTTCCCTTCTAGAGATAATGTTTGAATTTTCAGCTTGTGCCAACCTCAACCTTTCCTCATCCTACCCCTCACCACCACCATCTCTTTCTCTTGCACGTATTTAGAATTTATCTCGTTACCGTCATAAAACTTTTCTCGCTTTTGCCCTCTGTTCTATTCTCTTTAAAATTGTTCCATGTATAGCTGTATGTATATACATATACATATACATATATATTTGTATATATACACCATTCGTTTATCTTCATTTTTGTTATTATTTTTAGTTTGTTTATTATTTCTTTTCTCCATAGAATTTTACAAGAATTTTTGAAAGAAAGAAATAACGAGGGAAAGATTCTTTTGGTCTTTATTTTCTCGTATTTTTCAATTTTCTTTTTATATATATTTTCTTTTACATATTTTTGTTGTTTTTATTTTTTTACAAAATTATTCTTCTCGTACATTTCTATAAATTTTAATGTACATTTACTTTCTTCTTTTTTTTTTCTCTCTCTCTCCTTAATCGTATTAAAATAAAGCTTGAATAATTAACGTATTAGAGTAATAATAAAAGAAAGAGAAAAAAAATGCAGGAAAAGAAGGAGTATGAAGAAGAAGGGATAAACATCGTTCTGGCGATGAAAATAAAAACGGTGCGACACTAATTTGGAGACCCTTCATCCGGTTCATTGTAATCTGCCCTCGCATGAAGCAAGATTAATTTAATTTTTCTCTCCCTCTATCTCTCTCTCTTTCTCTCTTTCTTTCTCACACTATTTTTTTCACCCTCTTCTGTATCTGTCTGTCCGTTCAGAGATGTCTGTTGCGAGATGAGATGAAACCCACAGGAATAGTCCGACTGACAGGAACAATTGCCAGACTGCTCGTATAATTCGATAAGAAAATGCATAAAAATGTTTCCTTCTTCATTCAAACTACCAAATAATTCGTACGAAATTAACCATAAAGTATTGCTCCTTTATAATAGGTTTTTATTTTTATACAATAATNCTAAATTTCTTTCCTATCTTTAAAACGGTTAGACATTTTCCAAAGGAGAATAGCTTATATTCGCATAATTTGTTTCTCATTTCAAAGGATATTATGTAACAAAACCGGATCAATTTTCTCAAGCTTCCATGTATGATGTACCCTACCCACCCATTCGCTTAGCTAAAAGTTGCGATCTACGCGGAATAGAAGAGAGAGAGAGAGAGAGAGGGAAGAGGAGAAGATCTTAGACATTGTTGCATAGGAAACGACGAGACGCGTATTGTTACCGATCGTAATATATAACGGGTCCTTAAATAATTCACCTCGAACAAGCTTCCTCTTCCCAGTAGTATGTTGTCCCTTGTGTTTACTCCCTCCCTCTCTCTCTCTCTCCCACTCTCCTCTCTCCACTATCTCTAATTAGAGTAACGTGATTTTCTCTAGCGGTACGTACGACAATGGGGAAAATCTATTGAATAGAATTTATCGATGAAAATTATTAATACGAGGTAAGTTTCATAATATTTCATCGACGTATAAACCAAAATCCTAATAGAATTATCGAAAAGTGTTCTCAGTGTGTATGTTTGTCCATGGATAAGATAAAATTCGAATAACGATATGAATCCTTCGTAACATCTCAACGTTCAAGTTCTCATTGATAAGAATAGTCTAACAGCATTTATCTATATATTGGATTGGTGGAAAAGAAATGTCGAATTTTTCCACCAACTGAATATTATCCAATTAAGAGTATACATGAAAATGATTCGTCGAGTCATTAGTTAATATCCTGGAACGGGAATCCAGAATATTGTATAGAATCTTAAACAATAAGATCCTCCCTTGGCGGTAGGATTTGATTCTATGTAAACGGGTGATAGAGAAATGGTAATAGTATGGGAGGAAAATAGGTGGATGGGTGGATGGTTGGGGTGGAAGAAGAATATATCGCTGGGTCAGCCATCCTGGTATGGGCGTCGTGACGCCAACGTCGTCGGCGTGTTAAAGGGTATCCAGCAACCGACCACACACCGCACGACGTCCTCCGAAGAAATCGGATGGGCTTTACTGCTGATGCTGCTGGTGCTGCTGGTGGATGCTGTTGGTGACGGTCGCGTCGTTTAGTTTCCGTTTTGTAAGGGGGACAGATTTAGAGTATAACCTATGTCAGCTTCTCTCGTTCATGAACATGAAAATAGCTGATTTAGCAGAATATTAGCAAAACGGTGGTAGGGATTGGGAAGAGGAATCGTTACTATAGTTTGAAATTTTCATAATGATATTCGCCTTGTAATATTCGCTAATAGATCATTATTAAAATGTAATATTCGTGATTGATATTCGCTCGATTAAATTCGATTGATGAATATTTGGTATTGAAACTATAAAATAGAATATAATATTTCCATAGAATGTTGTTGCGTGTATGCTTAGAATTTTTCTACGATTGGATGTATTAAAAGAAAGATAAAGAGAAAGAGATAGAGAGAGAGAGAGAGAGAAAGAGAGAGTGGGGAATAGGGTATAGGTAGTAGTTGTTGGTTATACCTAAGGCGTGACATTGCCGTTAGTTTAGTAGTCTCATGCAAACCGTCCGGATAGCAACACACGAGTTGACTTTGAAATGTCTTTTAACGATTTCTAATGTATTATCTTTTAAATCGTCTTAACGTAGGAAGAATATTTTCGTGTTTGTGTAGAAACGAAGAAAGGTAATCGCATAATCGCGAATTTTCTCACTTATTGTAATAATTAATATTTAATATTATTATTATTGTTGTATTATTAAAATGTTCTATATAATTAATCTAATTGAATTTCTTAATAAATAATATTCGTGAGTGTTATATGTAACTCTTCTAACGAGATAGTTTAGAATGATCTAAAAGATAAATAAGATAACTTAAATTCGTTTATAATCTCAGATTATAAAATCGAGATAATCTCAAAGTGATGATCGTCGTCCGGGATCATTTGGATTATAAATTGTGACAAAAGCGTTTAATGTGATCTAAATTGTTGTTGTTATTGGTGGTGGTGGTGGTGGTAGTGGTGGTAGTGGTAGTAGTGTTGCTGCTGTTCCTCATCGATATCATCATCATCATCATCATCATCATCATCATCATCATCATCATCATCCGTGGTGCATTGAGATCAAGATTTATCGTTGCACTACATAAAGGTGCCGCAGGGCACCAACTCAAGTGCGGTTGCCTCGTATGAAATATTGATCTCGATGATGCCAGGAGGAGTGGTAGGGGGAAAGGTTCGAAGGAAGATACGTGTTCAAACGGATATACTATATACAGTAAAGAGATGTGTGTAAGTACATATGTATATAGTTTATGCGTAGTAGTATGATTGTCCTAAATCCTCCTGTATTTGAAAATGAGTTAAAAGCGAATCCAGAAGAGTAACGTTTAGATTTGAATCCATCGTAAACAAATTTCGTTATATGGTCAATGAAAAATTTCACGGGATCACTTTATCAATTTAATTTTTGAACTGATTTTTTATATTTCTTTTTAACATAAATAATATCGCGGTAAGTTCGATATAAAGGAACCGATAGAAATGATATAGAATATTTATTTTAATTATAATTCGTTAAATTTCGATGATTATTTGATGATGTGGTATCTGTAATTAAGTTGCATCGCAGTGTTAATATTTCAAACGCGTATTAATGTGTTAATAAGACTTTCTTAAGTCTTCCATAGACTTTCTTAAAAATACATTGAAAAAAAAAAAATATATATATCTATCGAATTCTGTTAGTTAAAGTAAACTAACGCTTGGGTATCTAAACTTTTCTTTCCTCTTTTCTTTTTTTTTTATTTTTCTTCTTTTTGACTCGCAAAGATAGCAACTTCGTATCTTGCATATTTCATGCGGAAGAACACAAAAGCTGTAAGTAAGTAGGTTGGTAGGATCGATTTAGAGTTCAAGACAAGACTTGTGGTATTCTTTCGATAAAATAAAATCTATCGTATATATATACACACATACATACATACGTATCTTTATATGCATAAAATAAAGTAAGAGAAGAGAGGAAAGGACAAAAAAAAATAGGAAGAATATCTATCGATTTGATCTTCTTCGTTCGATTTCTTTTTATCCATCCCGGATCGAATTTATATCGAAGAAATATTGGAATATTGCAAGCGGAAAGATGAATTTGATTTATCGTTTTAACTCTTTAGAGTTCACGTTAGAATCTCTGATTTACAGCTACTAAATACGAGCAGATCGTATATTTCTATATGTATGTATGTAAGTTTCTACGTGTATGAATGTATTAATGTATTTATATGTTAGGTGAAAGATAGAAGATATAAGAGGGAAGTATTTAATATCTTTCGAGTGTAACGTGGTTACTTTTACAGTACGTTGAGAGTTAGCATGGTTATTTCTCTCTCTCTCTTTCTCTCATCGTGCCGACACATAGGTCAAAGTTCGTAAGTTAACGTGCTTACTTACTGACGTTCACTTTATTAACTGTTGAAAAGTTATATCTGGATCGTGATATAGTGGATAGAAATAAAGAAAAAATAATCCGAAAGAGATAGCACTGATCAAACGTTGGTAAAGAAAACTTACGAGTTCTTAGAATGATTGCATAGTAATCTGTTCTTTAAAGATGTTTCATTCATTAGAATTTCGTTTAAACTGTTACTCACGAGAATTATGAAACAAAATTTCATTCATTTCTACTTTTATTTTATTTTTATTTTTATTTTCATAATAACCGTCAGAGATTTTTTTTTTCTGAATGAAAGGAAATAACCCGAAAGATGAAACATCATCGTTTATCTTCGTTTCGTCATTACTTGAAACTTCTTGAACGATTTGATTTTCCAAACAAACAAATTGTTTCCGAGAAAAACTACCTCTGACAGAGAAAGTATTCGAGTATCTTCTTCAACGATCGAATCGAATCGACTCCATGCAAAATTCTATTCTAACGTGAAATGATTAGACACGAATAAAATGTAAAAATAAAAAAAAAAAGGAGATAAAAATGAACGAAGAAGATACAATGAAAGAATCCTCGGTGGAGAATGGAATGCAACGTGTCGTCAAGAACGAAACTAAATAGAAAAAAAAAAAAGAAAAGAAAATTAAAGAAGAAATAGGAAAGAGAACGAATGAAGGAAGATGGAAAGGAAGAAAACACAAGGGGAAAGCGAGAAAGATGAACTCGAAGATCCAATTAACTTAACCCGAGTTGCACGTTCCTTGCCTTTTCAACCATTTCGAAAAGAATCCTTTTTCGTCCATCGAAGTCGTTCGTGACGAAAAAAGATAAAAACACTCTCCTTCTCTCCCCAACCACCATCAAAGAAGAAGAAGAAAAAAAAATGTCTATTTTACGACTAAGTTCGTCGTGAAAATGTCGTTTAATCGTTTTCCTAAAGCGATAAGAGTTTAATCAGAGGTTAATAAACCTCAACGAGACACAAAAAATAATTTTATTTTATTCTTTTTTATGAAACATCGTCATGGTAGAATTTTATTTCACTTCCCTTTAACATTTTTCTGTTTTTTTTTTTTTGCCTCTACCCCTATTCTTTCTTTCTGTATTTTATTTTATTTTTTTCTTCTTCTTTCCCGATTTTCTTTTCTTCTTTAACCAGTATTCGTTCGGTCCGACGAACAGAACGTTCTTGCAATTAAATCATCAACCGAGGCGTACACTAATCCTGAGCTTTTTCACACCAACGTTGTAACCTTGCTTTTACCCTCACACTACCTAGATTCATTTTATTTTCCTTCTTGCAATATTTTACAAAGATATTTTACAACGATATTTTCCAAAATATTCTCTTATTCTGTCGAGGTAATTTTGATTATTTTTTTTTTCATATTAATTTTACATCTAATTTATGAACAGTTTAAAAGTACGATGATTGATAAAAAATAGAATAATCTTTAGAAAACAATTATTTTTCAAGTAAAATCCAAATTTAAATATATCAAATATTAACATTGTTAATAAAAAAATGGTACGTTTGAAATGAAAAATCAGGTTTTCGTAGATCCCTTTTTCAATTGTACCAAATATCTTTTTAAATTAAAATAATGAATAATTTTTACCCAGTATCTTTCTCATACCATAAATATAAAATAAACATTTATCTATCTCTTCTCTTCACCCTTGAATATTTATTATTAATAATATCTTTTCAAATTGTAACATTCTTTTATTTGGAACATGTATCATAAACGTTTAACATAATTTATCTCTCAACGAACCGAAGATCTTTCTTTACGATTTTTTTTCTCTCATAACTGTACTTTTATTTGATAACCTACGTACAGGGAGATATATTTTCTAACAAAAGAAAATGATAGATAAAATTTCATAATAATAGGTGAGACCACGATGACGTTTTCATATACCATTTACTTCGTAGTTACTTTCCCGTTGTTCGTTTAATAAAACGACACGATCCAATATCGACGTTAAAGTTTTCTTTCAAGATTTTATCTCACGGTAGCTGCTGCTGCTGCTTCATAGTTTCTTCGTTAAAATAAAATAAGGAAAATTATGACTAACTCACGATCATCTTCCTCATCGTTTACTTCTTCCTCATCTTCGTACTTCTATTTCTATCATAATTTCTATAGTAAGATCAACTATACTATCAACTGCTATCTCTTAGCTACCTTCTCCTTCTCCTCCTCCTCAGCAGAGTTCCCCTTTTCCCAGTTCGTTACCATCCCTGTTTGTAAAAGCTCGGGAAACGACATTAGGCGAGTTTCCCTGCCGTTCCTTGAATTCGAGGAACGAGGATTAAGATGACAAGAAATCCTTCTTCCTATCATACCAGATCTACTCATTCACTGAACTTTCTTGCATTTCCTTACGAAATCTTAGCAGATGACATCAAGTATCTCTCATTGCTATAGCGGACACCCATAATGTTCGTTCGTTCATTCGTTTATTCATTCATTCCTTCGTTCGTTCGTTTGTTAAACGAGTTTCTTGTGTGTCGAGGCGATGAAGAAAATAATGACGTTTATTTCATTATCGTTTCCCCTTCATGAATTAAAGATCACTGTAAGTTAGTTTTTGTTTAAATCTAGTTAGAAAGCGCTTGTTATTATTCCACCGAAATATGCTAATTATAATTGCTCTAAGAAAACTTTATTCTACAATTTGGATCTTCTTGTTTTGTCCTATTTATAATTTAATTATCTATCTGATTCTTTAAACTTTGTTCTTATATATATATTCCCCTCCCCCCTTAGCTCTCATTTTATTTATAAGTTGATTTATTATACATCAATTATTTGTATATTCTTGTCGGAGTTTAGAATATACATTTTCTTCGTATTCCGCTCTAATTGATTTCTATTTCTTACAAAATCATACTTTTCTATATTCGAATCTTATTATTTATTTATTTTTCTCCATTAATTATATTAAGGTTTTTTGTATAAATTATTAATCGAGGATAATTATAAATAAAAGTAAGTATCGTATTTAACGAAAGTTCAGTCCTTGTTTTAGGAACAAAATTTCAATGACTATTCGCTTATTTTTTTTTTGTAGAAAAGTTTCTCGTCGCCAAATTTTTGAAAAGAGAGAGACGGAGAGGAAGAATTCAGAATTAGGGTAACGAATCCTCTCAACGCGTCCAGACGAGAGTCTTCTTCCACTTACGGTCGAATTCACTGCGAATCAGGATCTTTTCCTCCTCCTCCTCCTTTTCTCCTCTTCTCGACAAGAGAGTTCATTCTGTTGTTCTCCCTTAGAGACGTTGTTTGTCGGAACTAGTTCGAGTTTACTCTGAAATTTCTGTCCATCGAAAGACTAAAGGAGAAAGAAAGTGAGGAAGAAAGGAACAGATAGGAAAAGATAGGAAAATAAAAGAAAAGAAAGGAATAGAAAGGAAAAAGGGAAGATGCATGGATAGAAAATAGCGTGATATTAACGTAGGATACTTTCGTTTCTTAAGATTTATCACGAGGGTCAGGCGAGGCTAATGTTCCATAAAAAATGTCTTACCGAGGATATGAAATTCTCTTTAAATAGTTATTCCCATTATTTCTCTACGATAATGGCACTGTAAGCCTTCTCTTTTTCTATTTTTTCTTTTTTTTAGAACAGAATCGTAAGGAATTTTTTTTTAAATTGGACCGAGACTATTTATTCGGTAGATATATGTTAAACATTTTTTTGTTTAAATATTTTTTTGATACTAAAAAGAAAATAATTTTATACGTAATTATAAGTAATCTATATTAAATTGATTTTAATACAAATATATATTAAATGCAGTATTTTTTATAATCGTGCATTTATTGTATTACAAATATTTAAGAATTATTATTCATATTTAAAATAAATTGGTATTTTTTTTTTTTGATAAACACATTTCTTTTAAGACGTATGTCGATTAAATAAAAAAACGAATGAGAATTGCTATTAAGAAATTAAAAAGAAAAAAATGAATCGCTCAAGTACAATACAATAGGTTAACGAGTTCCAAATTAAAAATACCAACGTGCGAATAAAATTGTCGAGAAAGCTTGACACGAATACGCTAAAGTATTCTAGGTCGATCATTGTAAGTAAAATATTGACTAACTGCTTGACTGATTCATCGACATCCCTGCGGCAGAAATACACCGAACGGTTAGAGGGTTAGAAAATTGATTGCTCATTAACGTATATAACTTGTTCAGTATATTGAATATGTGTGTTGCTCGTTTATCGATACAGTAGTAAACGTCGGACTAGGGGATTTATGTGAACGATCTCGATTACGCTAGGATCGTGTTTTATCGATTGGATCTATCATTTCATGTAACATTCATTTACCTTCACTTATAATTGTCCTTGAAATAATTAATCACAATGAAAATCAATGATTTATATCTTAATCGTCGTACTTTCAATTTTCCTTTTTTTAATATCATAAACGTACAAATTATTTCTATATTCTTAATTAAATAATATCTTATAAAACTCTAACAAATTATTGCATTATTAAAATGTATAATAATCATTCGAAGGTTAAAAATCGATAAAATGTAATCTATCATATTTCAAATGAAATTCCATTTGTGAAAAAACAACGTGAGACACGTTAGGTATGAGGAATTCTCCCACGCATAGTCGTATATCGTGAGAAACGTTAAAAAGGATGAAAAAGAAAGAGACAGACAAATAGAAAGAAAGAAAGAAAGAAAGAAAGATAAAGGATAGAGATAAAGAATAAGAAAAAAAAGGACTAAGCGTAAAGTCAATGGCGTGAGGCAGCCCTATGTAAGTACGTGTCTTCATTACTCGATTGTAAAATACGCGAAGGAATGTTTATAGTGTTATATACATTTCGTAGTTGGTTTTCATTTGACCGTCTTCATGGGACTCGATTTCCTGTCGCTTCTCCTCCATCATTGATATCACACGTGCTTGCTTACTTGCTTGCTTGCCAGCAAAGCAAGTAAGCAAGCACGCATGCATGCAAGTACAACCGTACACATACTTGCATATAAAATATTACATACACAAAAGTCTCTTTACTTACCATAGATGGTAAAACGATGAAAGAAAAAGAGAGAGACAGAGAGAGAGAAAGAGACACTCGTGTATTTTCATGTCACGACAGTATTCTCGATACCGTTATCGTAACGGAGGAAATAACAAACCCAGAAGAAGGTTTCCGATCCTCGAGAACTCTCACATTTATTTTCCTAATAATTATACCCAACAACTTACCGTTAACGTCATTTTAAACACTATCACTTCGTATTATTTCCAAATAATAATATCATCCTTAGTTTTTCTTTTTGTTCTCTAAAAATCTCATTTCGATTAAATGAACATTTCAATTAAATTTTTTTTCTCGTCTGTGTTTTTATCTACGAGTTCCTTCCTACGCCTATGGGATTTATATACGACGACGACGACGAGTTCCATTCAATCACGTTCATATTCATTGAACGAGAACACCCGACCAATAAATCTTTCGCATTAACCTCCCCCACTCTTTATCTCTCACTCTCTCTCTCATTCTCTGTTCCTATGGTTGGCAGGAGAGAGGAAGGAGGGTAGGAAAACCACATTCGATAAATTCGAAATCAGCTTTATCGTTGCATTTTCATACTTTTCACTGTTCGTAAATCCACCTCTATCCACTAATCGTCAACAAAATTGAAAAACAAAAAGAAATATTTAAACGAATGAAATTAATAGTTCATATTACTCGTAAACTATATTTAACTATTATCTAAGATTAAATTATTATATTGCAAAACGTACAAATATTGACGCAAACTCGTCAAAGTACGGTTACGTAATTGAATAACTTTTAACGTGAATAGTAAATAGGGTAATATTCTCGTAAATTTGCAGAATAGAAAATGACACAGGTATAATGATGTCTTTTAAATAAAATAACAGGGGACTGCGTTACACCATCGAAGGATACCGTCTTGAAACACTTAATAACGAACAATTAAAAGTCTCGCATGGAAACTAGGCGCAAGATAGGGGCGTAGATCTACGCGTTTTGCATTTGTAATTGCAACATTCGCACACATACACACGCATGCATACACATATAAATATCTTCTTCTTTTTAACCCCCCACTCCTCGTCCTTCTTTCTCGTTCACAGAGTCGAGTCATAGTCTAAGACGTGAGTCAGAAAACGTTAGGGTGAGACGGTGGGTGGGGTTGGAGGAGGAAGGGGCTGGTAGGGAGGAAAGACGTTACATGCCGGAAAGGAATGGTATCTCTCTCTTTCTCTCTTTCTTTAACTTCAACACTTTTCACGATTCGTTCCACCTTCAAGACGTCTCAGAGTACTCCTCGTGCATTCCGTTTCTGTCGATCGCGTATTTTCCACGGGTTTTACGAAGTCTCTTCTCGCGTACTTCAACAGATTTTCGAACGAATAGGCAACGAGCTGAGAAAACTGATTCACATTTTTACAGACCTTTTTCTCCAGAAGACGAGAGAACGTTCCCTTTTATCTTACACCTTTCGCGTTGATGATTCTACTTCGAACGAAGGACACGATATTTTTTTTCTTTGGACAAATTTGGTGAAATTTTTTCCTAAGCGGAACGACGAAACACGGTGGAAGTGATTAAAATCATCGGATGGGGGAGAGGGGAGGATTTGAGAAAGTGCGAATTAGATCGAGTGATAATCATTAATTTTCTATCGTATATATGGTGTATATATGTGTGTGTGTGTATATAAGTGTTGTGTTGTTACGTAACGATAGTTTAATAATTTCTCAACTATAACACGAGCTTTACAGGTACCGATCAAGAGTTGTTTTATTTAAAAAAGAAATATTACTATATATCAAGTGAAGGCTTTAGAGTGAAAATTAATTACAACGTTATAATATATTCCTAAAAAAAAATACGTGAATCGAATTTAATAGCTTGTTTTTTATGGAAAGTATAGGAAAATAAAGGGAAAACTTTTTGAGTATAAAAATGAAATTCGTTGATATACAAAAAAAAAATAACACACACATACATACACGGGAAAAATATGAAAATGTGAAATGTATATAGGTGTGGGTACATATATATAGTACTTTTCTCTCTCGTATCGAGAAACAAATTTCATTGGTTCGGTGCGGAACGAGCATTGTACGCGAGTAACTCTCGATCGTACAACAACCAACCACTGTTCTTTAATAAACTACCCTCGTAGAGTAGTATTTTATTGCGGTAAAAAGAGGGAGAAGTGTGCGACTAGGAGTGGAATGGGGTGAGAGGGGGGGGGAGGGGAGGAGGTATCGAGGCACGAAAAGTTTCCTGTACCACGTGGAATGAATCACCAGTTCGACGCGTGTTACCGGAAAAACAGAAGCGCGTTTAATCCGTCGCAAAACAGGGAGAATGGATATATTTGAACGTTCACGGTTCTCTTGTTGCTCTTGTATTGTAGTAGTAGTTTTGTTGTTGTAGTTGTTGTTTTAGTTGGTTGTCCTCGTCGTAGTTGTCGTAGTCGTCGTTGGGAAGGGTGGTGCGCGCGTTGAATGGCAAAAAAACGGGTGGTTAACGAGCGAGGAAAAAGGGTGCGTTGCTTTTTTTATTTTTTTTTTTTTTTTTTTGTGTTTTCCACCATCCGAGACCCGGCCCTACCTTCCCCCTCTCCCCTTGGTACACCTGACACGAGTCGTTCGATATTCGAATTTGCATTTTGGGCTTCCAGCCAGCGAGCTTCTATAAACGTACGCCGCTTCCCGTTGATTCTTTCATTCCCATTCGTCTCGTCGAACAAATTCGTTAGGGGAAAAATATTATTTATTTATTTATTTATTTTTGTATTTCCTACCTTTTTTATTATTATTATTATTATTATTATATATCCGCTAGGAAAGTTTATTTAAAAAATAAATTAATATTGACATTTTTTTAGACGAATTATTCATTCACCTTTTAGACGTTCAATCGGATAACACAAAAATTTAGATACATCGTACGTTCGATGGTAATATAAGTTTTTAATTATATTTTTTAGATTGATATGTTGTTGTGTAATATATATATATATATCATAGTTTAAGAAAAAATATATATATTTGATTTTTGGTAAAGATTATTGGTTATATAAAGGATAAATGAATTGATTGAAGTGTTTTAACAAGAACGTTATAGAGTATCTTATCGTAAGGCAGCCACCCTCTATATCGTTTTCTTTCTAGAAAATCGCTTTTCCATGTTAGAAAATTCCCCTTAGCATCACGTTTTTCTCATTGGCCCGTTTCACGCTGAAAGCCATCGTCGAATAGTAGTGAGTGACCGTTCCTCGTAGAGAGAAACGTTTTCCCATTACTCTTGCTTTCTCTACGACGAAAAGAAATTCTTTCCTTTTATTTTTCTCTCTCTCTCTCTCTTTCTTTTTTTTCTTTTCTTCATTCATCGAAGACGACCGAAATCCCTTTACTTTTTTTTTTTTCTTTCTGAATCTCCTCTTTCATTATCTCAGAAATTCGTAGTCGACACAATTATATCGTCCTCCCTCTTCGATCATTCTCTATCCGAATTCTAACGATCTAAGAATAGGAATTTACCTAGGCGTTGGTCAGTGCCAACTTGACGAATAAGATACAATCGAATAAATAGTTGACACTTATATGCGATGCAAATTATATAAGAAAACATTACGAGGTTACATATATACCATATGTGTGTTAGGATTTTTAAATTAAGATCGATTATAGCTTGAATACATAATTAAAATTCGTATATACATATAAAATATAATTGATTTGATATCTTTTTAATAATCGTTTCCTCTCTTCTAACGATTATCTATAGTTAAATAAATACATCGTTGTAATGTATTTTCTCTATGACGAAACAGGAAGTTAGTTGTTTGAATGGAAATTGATAATCATGCGATATCATTTAAAGAATCTAATTAACGTGAAACGATGTATCGTTAAAACAGTTATTAATAATTGAAATAAATAATATATTTCATATATATAAACTAATATAATAATTTCATACGTATAAAAAATTTAGATAAAAAAGATGATCGGTTGGGGGTACTCAGCAAGGTGTTACCACCCATTGATTCTCATTGTAAAATAAAAAAAAAGGAATAAAAACAAACCAAGTATCGTTCTTCGATATTTCTCTCTCTCACACATTTTTTTCATTTTCTCGTATACACGTTCACCTTAATATATATATATATATCTCTCTCTCTCTCTGTTCTCTTGTATTTACTCTTGTTTTTTTATTTTTATTTTGAACATTCATAACTCTATCGGAATATTTCGTGGTCACATTTATCTATTTTTCGTGCATCCTATCGTGAGCCTCGATATTTCGCGGTTTCCATGGGATGATATGGATATTCGTGTGAATTATGTTTCTCTTACACCCATACGTTCTGTACGTATGTTTATACACCTACACAGATACTAACGTATGCGTCTTCTTTCTGTTTTCAAACATATACACCCATATATACACACATATATGCATTTTAGCATATGCATGTAAAAAAAGAATAAGAAAATATATAAAAGAAAGATCACGCAAATGGAAAAAGGACTCGCAATCAGTTGACCCGCTTTTCGAGTATAATACACACAGGCACGCACGCAAACACATACACAGATACACAAACACACACACACACACAGGACGAATAAACATCATCGTACACGCAAAGCATCCTTGGCAACGGAACCAAAACTTTTTACCGGGAGAGTGAGAAAGAGAAAGAAAGAAACTTTGGCGCTGTGGCTGTGCAAGCGGCGGGTAGTCAAGCGAGTTCTCTCGGATGAAGGTCAAGGTCGGGTGGAGGTGGAAAGAAATAGAAGGAGAAACAGAAGGAGTATGAGGAAGGTGAACGGGGTGCTGGTGGTGATGGTGGTATTCGAGAGAGTGGGAAGGTTGAGCGGGAGTAGGGGCGGAGGGGGAGGGGGTAGTAGAGAGATCTCATTTTTAGGGGCGTGCACAGTCCTGTGGAAGCTGAATCGATTTTAGTTCGGGCTACGTTTCGTGACGTAGTTCTATCTCTATCTCTCTCACACTCACGTAATCGTATAATTTAGTTCTTTGATAGTAATCATCGTCATCATCATCATCATCATCATCGTCGTCATCGTCGTCGTCCTAGTCGTCGTCCTAGTCGTTGAGAGAAAAGTACACGGAGAGAGAGAAACGAGAGGGAATTCGTGATAAAGCTGACTATTGGAAGGTCCATTTATTTTGGAATGTTTAACTGTTCCTCTCTCTCTTTCTATCTCTCTATCCATCTATCTCTTTTACTCTCTTTTACTGTCCCTCTTGGTCGCACTGGGACTATCCGGCAAAAGTGTCGTTTCTGTTTAATTCGCCGCTCGCTCGATTAGTTTCTATCCTATTATCTCACTGCGAAAAGTACAATACAACAGTAGAACGATCAATGGTAAAGGAAGGGTTGGGGAGGGTTTCATCGCATCCGTTACCGAGGGAAATTAGTTTTATATTTTTCGAAACCCCCGGTAACGTTTTCTCTACTTTTTACCGTGACCCAAACTCATCGATTTTAACAACTCCCCTTTTCAACCCACCCTCTCTCACCCCGTCCTCATCCTCCTTTTACTCCTCCTGCTCATTCCTATTTCTCTTTTATGCAATATTTTCACTCCTAATAAATCGACGGTTGTTGTTGTTTTTTTATTTATTCCTTTTTTTTTTGTCACGAGAGTCCTAGTTTTAGTTTCCCTTTGTATTGTTTCACCAGTTTTGATTTGTTTTATTGGAAAAAAACTCTCGTGAACGTATTCCCAAAGATTATCCCTGAGTTACGTCAAAAGCAGCATCGTTAAGTTGCGTAACGTAATTCTCTGACAAATTTATTATCCGATAGATTCGTTTCTACTTTTTTTCGTTTGTTCGTATCCTTTCCTCCCTCGGGAACAACAACACGTTGTGCATGTGCAAGCGCGTGCCTTTTAACGATACCGTTTTGATACTACGTGCCACGATTTGCCATGATAAAATATTTTTCCAAATATGATGATATCGTAATCCTGAATAATTACCAATGCTTTTAACGTTTATATTTATCGTGTACGTTCGTTAAAGGCTAAACCAGGGAAGTTGGAAGAGGAGAGGTGGGAGGACCAAAAAAAAAGAGAGGTGGTAAGAGGAAAAGAAGGATGGAGAATTGAAAGAATAATTCGTTTATACCATCCAATAGGAATTGTGTTAATGCTGTTATCGTTTGGAATAGTAGTATGTTTCGATGTTGAAGGTAAAATTGGTTGCGTTTTAATGCGGCACAACGAAACAATACGCGAACTTTGCATTTTCAAGCTTGAGCTTTTTCAAGCACATTCATATTTCTTTCTCTTTCTCTCTTATTTTTTTATCGATGCGTTATCGGGCCAAGTATTACGATTATTTCCAGCTACGTAGAGATCAGATTTAGAAAAGTAGAAAGCTAATTGAACAACTTTTTATGTTTGTATTTATTTTATCGATAATTTTCAACATTCTACAATAGTATGTATGATTCTATATTTAATTCAGCATTTGTAATAATTGCAAAATTGCATCAGGTTGTAAATATTTTATTATAGTAAGAGAATTAAAAATTAAATAGATTCTAAGCCATCCTAGTTTCCATTCTTTGCTGATATCATCGTTAGACTAGTTGTCAAACAGTGTTTTGCTTGGGATGATTCGTAGAGTCTTCATTTCCGTGTTCCTCAGCAATCTCTTGGTAACTGCATTTTCGGTTCTTGTTTCGATTCCGTATGATAGTTGGTTTCACTTAAGTTTTGTAAATACGAGTCTTGCAGTTTATGTTTGTTTCGCCAAATTATGAAAGACAATTATATCTATTACAATACTAATAAATATCAATCGATTAATAATTAACAAACGTATTACTTCGTAATGTGTATTGAAAAATGTTTAAGACAAAAAAGAAGAAGAATAAGAATAAAAAGATTGTAAATACTAACGACCTCGTTAAATTGAAACTCTTATCTTCGTGGTTACAGGAATAGCCGATTTCTGGTATTATACTCAAGAAGAAACAAAAAGAAAGATATATATATATATATATATCTAGATAGATATAAAGAGTTTTGTAGTGGGGAGTTGAAACGAGGTATATTCGAGGTACATAGGACACGAAGGTACGCGTTGTTCAGGAGCACGTTATTACCGTTAACGACGGACGAAAACAACGGGGCTCGTAATCGTGGCCGTATGCAACGGAGTTAGCCCCCGTAGTAGCATGGGGAAAACCGTGTCGTTACGTACGCTTCATAAAACGAACCTCGTGAGTCCTCGTTAATACCGAATACCACCGACTGTTAGTTTCAATAGCATGCTACGCTAGGATCGGCCAGGATCGACCAAAAGGATCTACATTGGTTGCTTCTACAAGTCTCATCCTGATTTTCCGCTTACATTCTCTCTTTCTCTCTCTCTTACACACACACATACATATACACACATTTTCATTCTCTCGTATCATCTGCTTTATGAACGTGAAAGCTACGGGAATGATAGTAATGTATTTTGAGACAAACTTACTTTTCGTTCAACAATAAAATTGACAAAATCTTCCAAAGACGGTAGAGTCAGTGAGGTTTCTAATTAATAAATTTATTTTTGTATAATTGACAAATTTTAACAATGATTAATTAATAGGCAACGGGATAGGATTATTTGGTAAGATTCAAATAAATGATAGAAATTCTAAACTTCGTGACGAGATGTTTGCTAATTCGAGCCTTTCGTTAAAAAGTAAATATAACCCGCGAATGAAATGAATAATTATTAATATTGACGTGCAGTGGAGTGCATCGAGGATAGTAACAAATATAAAAAATATAATATACGTAAAACATCGTACTCCCGTTGTCAGATTAATATCAAATATTCGTTCATTCGAAATGAAATAACACATTATAAGAATTCTGACGAATATAATATAAGATGATGATTAATGTCGATAAAATATATTAAACATCATTCAACCAACCATCATGGATTAAATTCTAAGTATAGTATTAACCGCAAACTCTCGGATAATTCCTTAACTCCTGAATCATCGATAAATACCTGAATTACATCGGAAAGCAGTTTCACGGAATACATGTCGTAACTCTGGTATAGTATACTTCGTTTATTGGATTGTAGGTTGGTAGAGAAGGTAGGTAGGAAGGAAGGAAGGAAGGAAGAAAGGGCTATCGTACGAGTAATACATCCATTTTGAATAATGCCCCAGGCTAGGGTGGCTTTCGATGAGTTAAGCCAAAAGCGCACGCCTGTGCTGCGGATTCCGTTAGATGTGAGAGACAAGCGGAAACCGACCACGTTGTGCGTTGTGTAACGTTGTTTGCACGAGTACCATGAGAGAAAGAGAAAGAGAGAGAGAGAGAGAGAGAGAGTGTGTGTATGTGTAAAGGGAGTGTGAGCTAACGAAGCTCTGAAATTGAAGCGTTTGACACCCTTGGGGATTAGGTATTATCGAGACATCGTACTAGTTTCCATAGAATTGCTATTACATTCGTGTAACTTTCCTACCTCACTTATTTACATCGTTAACTTTGACTTATTTTTATGCAACAAATTAATCAATTATTCTACTACATCCAAAATTTTCTTTTTTCTTAACTTGATATTTAATTTATTCCAATTAGATCGATGAGGCTCTCTTAACGGTGGAGTCAAACTCGACGATTATTTTGTAAGCTTAAACGTTGAGTCGGTAGATGGCACCACTCTAACATTTCTCATTAATATCAAAGATGAAATTCGAAAAAATATGAAATTCAATATTTCTACACGAATATCGTGTATATTTTTATTGGAATAATATATATATTTATAAATATTTTCAATATGAAGTGACGTACCGAATGACTTATTTTTCCGTCTCATTTCTAACGGAAATAAAATCTCGGAGAGAAATATTCAGGGCTTATTTTTGCATAGCGAGTAAACGTCGGGCCAGACATCGACGATTCTCTCGCCGACGAGTGAGATACGGACCTTCAAAAAAGAAAAAAAATATATATATAAAGGTGCACGAAGGGAGTAAAAGGAATATATGTATATATATATAAAGAGAGAAAGTAAGAATCTCGGTGGAAAGCAAACATCCAAGTCCGCGTCTTGAATAGAAATCCCGGATGGTTTCTGCCTCACTTTTGCCAGTCAAGAAGCAACTATTTGGCCCTCCGGCAATATTAGGGGTTGGTTGGTTGCTCATGGATTTTAAAGAAAACTTGGAAGGAAAGAGAAAGATAGATAGATAACAAAAAAAAATAAAACAAAATAAAGGTAGACTGGATAAAAAAGAAATCAAAATAAGACGCGAGTGTTGGAAGAAAATACAAATATTTCTATTTTTGTATAAGAAAACTTAATTTTAGTTTTATTTTTTTCTTCTCATTTCCTTCTGACGTTCCAGTTATTAAATTTAAATATAATATAATATTAATTCGTGAAAGTAAATTAAAGTGAGTCAAGAAGATAGAAAATAAATCTTTATATTTAATAATATTAATTTAAAATTGAATAATTGAATAATTTAATGATACTTCCTCTATAATATTATTCGGAAATAATTAAATCAAAGTATTAAACATATTTACAATAAATAGAGAATAATAATTATTATTATTATAATGATCTTAAAAAGAACTGTGTAGAGTTGTTTGATTAAAATAAAATAATTTAAATATCATTGATAAAAGTTATTTCAAAATAAGAAATATATACTCACAAGAAACAATAATGAATTTTTATAAAAATTAAAATAAAGAGAATTGAAAATAAAATTATTTCATAGTTATATCCAAGTATAAAAACGTCAAATAATTTATTCTTCCTTTCTTTCTTTCTATCTGTCAATCATTCTTTGAATTTCAAAAAAATCGAACATAGGTGAGAAAAGTCGATTTTCCAATTACTGTTGTAACTCAGGCCAGTTAGAGAGAGAGAGAAAGAGAGAGATAGAAATATATAGCGAAATTATACTCTTCGAAATTGGGATCGTCGCTCGAGTTAGTCGAGTAACGAGGAGAAACTGAAAAAGTTTTTTACGAATGAGGGAAATGTCGACGTTACTTCACACGTACACACACACATGTACACGCATATATACTTCTACATATATAAATGTAACGACGAATTTGTGTCTGTCAGCGTAACATTTCGATAACACCAATTTTTGCCATTTAACAAACTGTGGAAATAAAAAATCATAACTTCTCTCGATCGAAATGAAAAATAAAACAAAAATAGGATGGAAAAATCTCGTTCCATTTAAAGATACAATTTTTTTTTTTTTTTTTCATATAAAAAGTAAAAACTTTATAAAAGGGAGCTTTGATAGATAGACAGAAAAGTGGGATCACCTTTCTAATTAAAACAATTATAAAGGTTGACTGGCCCGTCTTCTCTTCTTCGAAGTATCATCTAGGACGTTAAGTCTATGCAAACTAAAGATAATTGGATCTAACAAATTTAATTATGATCGCGTTAGAAAAAAAAGATATAAATCTCCAATTGCAAGATCAAATTTATCGATATTTCTTTCAATTTTTTTTATACATAATCCACCTACACAGAAATCATTCCGATCACATGCTGAGTGACGAATACCAAATATTTTCATACTAACATCATATGGAAATAAATAAATGAATAAATAATTTCTTAAATTGTTTCTCGTGCTTGTATTTTTAAATGAAATACCTAAAATTGTGTATATCGTATCATTTAACAAAAAAAAACCAATTTCTTATAAATATAATCAATGAGTTATGAACGATTAGATAATACTTATTATTGATTTTTCGTACTGTGTGTACATATATGGAATAATATGTATATATACATACATGTAAGTATGTTAAAAGAGAGTTGTGGGGAGGGAAGGGGGTGTTGTGGAGTGGGATTAGAAGGAAGGGAGAATATAATAAGCAAAGCTACGTGCAATTTCTGCGGCTGGCGGTGCAACGTATGTATATCCATTTAGATATGCGAAATTGCATTCCCATTTCTCCGAAGAGAGAGAGAGAGAAGGAGAGAAGAGTGAAAAGAGTGAAATGAGAGAAATGAGAAAGCTTTGAAGAAGGCAAACGTCGTCGTTTCTCATACTATTCCATTGTGATAATCGCGCCTTTAAAACGTACGAGTTTGTGCAATGAAAATGCGCAAACCGCTGGAATTAACCGAATACTTAGACTCCTCCTTCCTATCCGCGAAACCATCCAAAGTCGCGAATTTTAATTTCATGTTCAACCAAACTAACCTATTATACTTTTTCATACTTTTATTTTCATACCTTTGTATAAACCTCTTCTACTACGACTTTGCTTAACATTTTTCACGAAATAAGCATGTTTTAATTCTTTTCTTTTTTCCTTTCCCCATTCTTTTCTATTTCTACGGTACGTGTGTAAAATTATTCTTCAAATCTTACTAAAAATACGGAAATCTTAATTTAATCAGCTTTTTTTTCTATTTTTTTTTTACACAAAAATAATAAATTCATAAAATAATTCGTAAAGAATTATACGTTGATCGTAAAATAATTTTAAACCATTTTAAGAAACTTGTACACACACACACACATACACAAATCACTCGTTCACAGTTATGCTTTAAAATACGAAGAAACTTTTTCCCCGTGTCGATATTTCAATAAAATCAAAACGAATGAAATCGATTTCAGTTATTTTTTTTTCTTCTTTTTAGATTTTTCTCTTTTTCTTTCCTTTTTTTATTCCAATAGGTAGTACTATCTATCGAAATAAAAGACCGAAGGGTGAACATGCGAGAAAAAAAAAGTATCAAAGCGTGAAATACTTGATAGAATGAGAAAAAGAGAAAAAGAGAAAGAGAGTGAGAAAGAAAGAAAAAAAGAGAGAAAAGAAGAATCGTGCATACGGACGATAGCGTAAATCGACGATCAGATGCCACCAATTTCATTGCGTATTAATTTAAAATTTTCCGAGTAGGATGGGAACAGGGTAGTGGGCACAGGGGCAAGGGGAGGAGAACGGGGTTGGGTGATTGTTTAGCCAACTGGAAACACAACGTGGAAAATGCTATCGAAGTTTGGTCGACAGCTGCAACGAAAAGGTGGATCGCCGCAAATTTCATAGATGGATTGAAATTCCAGAATATTCAACTTTACTCGTTTCGTTTTCATCAACGTGTTTTTAGTATTACGCACGTACGCACTAACACACCTACACGCGTATATATATTGTACAAATGAACAAGTAGAAAAAGAGAAAGAATATGAAAGAATAAACAAAAGTGTATGTATGCATGTATGCATGTGTAGTATGGGTATAGTAGTATGGGAATATATACAAAAACACATATACACTCGCGTGAAAGAGAAGCATTCACGTGGAATTCTCTCGGTGCTCTTTCGTTCAACGATTTCGTGAAATTAAAACGATCGAGAGTAACAAATGCGTTTTGGTGTTTTGAGAGATTACGATCGTTAGAGAAAGAGAGAGAGAGAGGTATTGTGTTATATATCAAAGAAGAATATAATTAAAAATCATATTGCGATATTTCCCGTGATTTCAATTTATATTTAATTTTTTATTTTTACTATTCCCACACACATATAAACACACACACGTAGAACACAGATTGAAAGTAACTTCAAAAAGAAAGGACATAATAAAAAATACAATTATTTTTCTTCGTTTAATAATAATAATTATCATTCTTTCATACGATATTTCATATTTAAATTATTAATAAACTCTAAATATTGTTTTATTGTTTTTGTTTCAGGTAAGTTCTCAGGAATCATCATCAGTTAAAATTTCTAATTGAGACATCGTGAGACTGGTAAGTCGTCCTCGTCGTTGTCATAATCGTAATCATTATCATAATCATAATCATAATCATAATCATAATCATAATAATCATAATAAGAAGAATCATAGAGAAAAGCTAAAACAGAACTGTCTCTTCCGTAATACCCTAGAAGCTTAAAACAAAAACGTTCGAGCTTTTCTTTTTTTTTCCTTTTTTTTTTTTCATGGGGGGTAAGATAGTAAGAGGGAAGTGTCAGGTCTGTAATTATCCTACGAAACAAAGATCCGAAATGAAAGTTCTCTCTTGCGTTGGTTTGGATTTAACTCTGCTAACTGAGAGTGCATGACAGCGTGTGTGCACGCGCGCGCGCATCACACGTATGTAAAATACGCGCAGGCAAAGAACACTCGGCTGTCGGAGTTATTAAAATTTCGAAGTTTGGAATAATCTCGTGCGAGGATGTTTCCAGAAAAATAGAATAAATAAATAGAAATATAAATTAAAAAAGAGAACAGTCGGAGATTTTTAGAAAAAGCAAAAAGAAAGAGTTGCGGGATGGTGGAGGAGGAGAAGGGTAGGGTAGAAAAGGGGAAGAGAAGG
Organism: Mischocyttarus mexicanus; assembly: GCA_023678845.1. Classification (NCBI taxonomy): domain Eukaryota; kingdom Metazoa; phylum Arthropoda; class Insecta; order Hymenoptera; family Vespidae; genus Mischocyttarus; species Mischocyttarus mexicanus. The sequence goes on along the minus strand of JACGTP010000063.1, from coordinate 164,918 downwards.
GAGGGGAAAGAGAGAAATGTAAATCCTGAGTGAGTTCATCCGGCCATCCGTCTAACGATCTTTTTTACTTTTGTTCCGCTTATGCGTATACATCACGTGTGTATGTATGTATGTACGTATGTATGTATGTGTGTGTGTGTGTGGGAAACATAGTACACAAGAAGGAATATAAGAGATGTTAGAAAGAGACCCACATACCTTACTTGTCTCTTTGAGCAACCTCATTAAGAGAGTTACGACTGACGTTTCTTAAAGACTTACCCTCCGTCTAAAGTAACGAAGGATTTTCTTTATTAAATTTAGCCCATGGCAACATGAGAGAGAAAGAGAGAGATAGAAAGAGAGAGAAAAGATTTTCTCGAGCCAGGATTCGCAAGGTAGGAATCCTCTCTCGCGACATTTTCAACAAAGCAATATCGATGCCAAAGTGCATAAGATTAATACGATACACTTCATTTGCAATATCAATGTGTCTTGTAAATATTTTCGTGTGGTTATAAATTATTCGTTGAAAATTCGTTAGATATTTCTAGAGAATTTTGTTACGATATATTATTATTATTATTTTTATTTATGTTTGTTGTTACCTCGTTAGTAGATAAATCTTAAACAATTTTACTCTCGTAATTATTATGCATTGGAAGAAACACGTAGCCCGAAGGTTGTGTCGTATTTAATGAAATAATTCTCGGTATTTTTGTTATGCATGTATTAATAATAATAATAATAAAGGAACAACGATTTTAATAATTAATACAAGCTCGACTATTAAAATTGTTACAAGGAAGATTAGTTTCAACCACGTTTGTATTTTTCTTGTTTATTTTTCATCGCATCTCGTTCTTTCGTAACTCTTTTGATTAATTATTTTAAATATTTGTTTTTTCTTCTTTTATATATATATAATAATAAACGAATGAAACGAGAATGTTTTTTTAAAAGGTATTACGTAAGAAAGGATCTATCAGTTAATTGATAAAAGTAAACGGGCCTCGGAGTCTTTGATATCGGGAGAAAGAAAATTATTTAACAAAAGGAGTTTGGGTAGTGAAAAATAAATTCGTCGTTTATTTCTTTTCATTTGAGTTAGACTCAAAGGACAAATTAAGGTACAAAGAAGTAGTAGTAGTAGAATTATGGCTACGTAATTCGTCGTCGCGTAACGTTTTTTATATCACACGCCTTTATTATTTGAAGAATCTTTTAAGAGGGAGTATCAAATTAGCCTTTTAATGTTAAATCGTTTTACAATCCTTTTAAAAAGAGATCTTTTAAAGAAAGTATTTTTATTATTTCTTATTTGTAACAGTACTTTTCCATGGTGCACGTTGGGATTTTATTAATTATCCTTCCACAAAAATTGCACCTTGTATAATATATTGCAATTAGCAGGTGTCTCTATTACCGTTGAACGGAAACACGAAAGGTGAAAGGGTATGATAGAAATCTGAGTCGTTAATCGGTATACTTCGAAATGAGCAATTCATTTGGGTGCGTTTAACCGTCCGCAACTAATACACGTGACGCCTACACGGTTTTATCGTTCGTTGATTGATTAGATCGCAGGTAAATGTAATTGAGCTAAAATGATATCGGTGCTGACCTTTTCCGATTCTTTTGTCGAACCCTTTCCGGTATTTCGTGCTAAGTGCTTATTACAAAACCGTGACAGGGTAAATGTAAATTACCTCGCAACTTGACTTTGTATGCATGTAATGTATATGTATGTACATACAGAGTAGTATCCTGTAACTGGGTGTTGCAAACGAGCAAAGGGTTGACTTTGAATTAAAAAAAAAATTAATACAAAGAGATAACCAAGTTGGAAGGGTACTAATTTTTTTTTTTTAAATTCTACATAACGGTACTATAAAAATGCATGTGTGAAATGTCTAGCTTAATTTTCTTAGAAATTGCATATTGCACATTGCTTGCATCGGTGTGTGGTTCTGGTAGAATTAAATTTGTTCAGTCTTTGTTTCTGAATAAAATAAATGTCAATATTTAAAATATATACCTGCAGTTTTGATTAAATTGCATAATTAACGTTCGTGGTTACAATATTATTCTAATATCGATTGTTTATCTATCCGATAAATGATTTAAAAATATTTCTCGGTGTTATATAAATATTAATAGAATTTATTATAAAAACAAGAAATTCAATCTATGATTTTTACGTTGAATTTTGATTTATATATAATATCAAAAACGAAATATATTTATATACGCGTATCCCATTAAAATATTTATCAAAATATTAATAAATAAATAAAAAAATACGGAGCGAATAAATCGAACAAATATCTGATTTTACTTCGGGAACTATAACGAATGGTCGTTAAAATTGGAGGATTCTTCTAGTCGAATAAAAAAAAAAGAAAAAAGAGAGATAGAAAGAAGAAGAAGAAGAAGGAAGAAAGAAGAAGAAGAAAAAAAGTAAAAAAGAAAGAAAAAAGGAATCGTTGATCGCGAACGAACGTGAATGTAAATTTAATGAACGAAACAAAAGTACCTTCGTTTCCTACCATTTCTAACGTCACCATGTTAGCATGATCATTAAACGTACTACAATCTGATTCGTTAATGATTCTCTACCATAGTTGAAAGAACTTCTACCAGAAAAAAAAAAAAACGCAAATCCAGGAAGTAAAATGTTCTTCGTGAACGATGATAATGACGATGACTCGAGGTCATAGTTATTCCACTTTCTATATTTCTCCAGGCAAAATTCTTTCTAAACCTTGCATGACTGTTAATTACTCAATTAGTATTTTTTTCGTATTATTGTATTATTTTTAATCGTTTGGATCATTATATTAAATAAAGTATCATTTAAGAGTAACATAATGATAGATAATTTCATTCTTTTTAAGAGATATAATTTTTTTTTCACGTATAAAACCAATATTATTATTATTATTATTATTATTATTATTATAAATATTAATTAATCCTTAAATTAATTAAATACATAAACGCAATTAAACGTAAGAACATTAATTAACATATTGATTAAATAAATACAATTTATTAATTAATTTTAATTTAATACATAATTAAATACATTAATTTATTAACTCAAATTTGTAATATTTACCTTTTTATTAATATGCATTCCTTGATGCAATCACCTTGAAGAAATTATTTATACCAAAAGAAATAATATTTATATATATTATTTCTGATTAATAAATCTTAAACTAACAATAAGAATGATTTAACATAAAACGTTTTCAATTTAAAGATTTCATATAAATGATTAAGAAACTTCCACTAGAGTACTTGAAACCTTTTAGAAAATACCTCTAACCGTATATACTCGAATATGTAGAAGTACATATATGTACACACCTTTACCTGACGTATCATCCACCCAAGAATATTACCACTAGGGAATTTAATTATTAGTTTCGTAGCTTAGTTTCTGCCGATCTCGATTCTACTTCGTATGTTCCAACCTCACTTCGTCTTTCTCCCCTTTCACATTCACCAAGGAACTCTATCTTTCTTCACTTCTCATCCTGTTCGTTCATGTATATGCATACGAGTAAAGTATATAACATAGTTTCAGACGTTTCTTTTTCCTTTACCCATCAACTTGAAGAAGGTACGATCATTCTTTGCTTTTTTTCCTTAAAAATTCTCTAATAGAAAGCCAAATGAAATTAGGTCTTTACCTCTTACAAACGATGTTACAGGAGAAAATATGTGTGTGTGTGTGTAAGAAAGGAAATATACGTGTAGTATAAGTTATTATCTTAATTAAATAACTGTCATCTAAATCAACGACGTAGGCTTTTATTCATAGATCTTTAAATGATTTTATTACCCGTACTCTATTTTATCTTCCTCGCGTTAGAATATATTTCCATCAAACTCTATAACCCGGCTAGTTTTCATTCATGAAAATAATTAGGAAAATTCAATGACGTCATATAACGTCACAAATTGTTTTAGAAGTTTGATATTAGAGGAGACAGGGAAAGGATTATGGGGACGAAGAAGAGGAGGAGGGGGAGGTGTATAGAAGAGACACATGATATCTACCCTCAGGCAAGGTATAAGTTTGTTCAACTCTGAATTCCGAAAATTTTCGATGTATCGGTCATTTGAATTGTAAATTTCTCTACTGGCCTCTTCTCCCTCTCCTCTACCCCCCCCCCCTCTCTCTGTCTTTCTTTCTCCCCTCTTTCTCTTTCCACGAATGGTGCCGTCGCGTTACATTTAAAAGCATTTATGAAAGTTTCGTCATTCGAAAATGCATTTCAGGAAAGGGACGAAAGAGGGTTAGGTTGTAGGGCTCTATGATAAAGGTGGTTGAAGTGAACGAGGGGGTGAGGTGAGGGAAAGAAGGAAGAAAAAGGGAAGAGACGATTTAACACGGACGAGACAAAAAGACAAGTTGAAGGGATAGTCTCGTCGGCGCCATCGCTCTCGCATAATCGGTTATGAAAATTTCAGATAGAATGGAAAATATATTTATGAACTTGCCCCAGCTTTTTTCTTCGTTGCCTATAACCAACCACCCTAGTTTATGTGTGTTTTTTCTTTCTTTCTTTTTTTCTTTCTTTGCATCTTTCAGGAAGGAGGATAAAAGCTTCGTTTTAATAATACGTGATTTGTTTCTTATTATATTCTACTGTTTGAATATAATAGAAATATAAATTCATCGTAGATTCATATTACTTAGAAGTATGTAGAGGAAGGGACACTCCTAAGATTATTGATTAGTAATTCGATAAAAAAATGTTTTTTTTTCAAAATGATTCTACCTACAAACGCATTTCCCGACATTAATCATTTATTTAAAAGACCTTGATTTTCTATTTGATATTCTCCTAACGTTTAAAATCTATCAGAGAGGATGAAGGGGAACACCAAGAGTGAGATGGGATTTTTGATGTCAGAAAGTTCGATCCAAAAAATCCGTAAAAATAATTTCTCTCATTGTCAGAGGTATCTTTGAACTTTGGAACCTTGGTTCTTCGTCTCTGCTATGAGAGAGACGTATTCTTTTTTTCTTTCATATTTTTTTTCTCTCTTCTTTTATGCCTTACTACACACACGTACACACACACATGTAAGATCCTCTTTATCTATCTCACTTCTTACAGCTGGCGCTTCTCGTCCGGGTCGAGGAACGTACTTACAACGTTCCTACAGCTAACGTGGTATTTGAGAAAACCAGTTGTACGGCTTTGTCGGAGACCTTCGAGTAACAATGTCTGGGCATACCGTAGGAACGACGAGCGCCCGTACAAACGCGAACCCACAGGGTGGTGCACCAGGGATTTTCCTATACCCGATACCGATTGCATTATGCATGCGTCCACGCGTTAGATCGTTTCTAATTCTATCGGTACTATACTCTACATATTTATTGGGTTCGTGGAAAAAGAAAATGTCGGATTTTTTTGTACCACTATTCAATCGGAAAAATGTGACATACCACCAACCCCAATATACATACATTTTTTGTATTTATTTCTTTTTTCGAATTAAAAACAAAAATAATTTGACATTTCACGTAACGTTAATACAATTTTGTTCATTCCTAGCTATACTTCAATATTTTGCTTTCTTTTTAATTTCTAATTTAATTCTAGTTACAAGATTATTGTTATTAATTTTGTATAAATATAGTCAAGTATTTTTAGTACGATATTCGATGTGATAGTTGTGGATATTTAAATTGGAATAAAACTTAATTAATTGCTATACAAGTATCATGTACTATACTTGAATTAATGAAACTAACGAAATTATGATAATTTTTATTGATTTATTATTTAATGAACAATTATTAAAGAAAATTAAAACATTAATATTTCATACTTAAAAATAGATTCAATTTTTTCTGAATGATAAAAATAGCTACAAGCGAAAGATACCTTTTACACCTTAAAAATAAGGTACTGTTTTATAGGATATTTTACAAGTACAATCCCATACATCAACTAAGTTTTCTTAGATTAAAAAATATGTGTTCGTGTATTTATTTACATGGTATTGACTGCAAGAGTCGACTTCTTCGTAGAATTCATTTCATATATCGACCAAATGGAGGGTGTGACAGAGAACGAGAACGGTCGTGCCGATTGGGTGGAGGGTTCACAATGCTGAAAAGTATATCCCTCTGTTATTTTGAAAGAAGGGTAGAAGTCCCCCTTTTCGAGTACATCAGCTCGCCGGTGCGTGCATCTTTCCAACGAACGTTAACGTTAGTATCCCTCAACGCGTTGTCTAAGCATATAACGGACTATCAAATTCGTACGTGTAAATCATTTTTCATCCTATAAATCTACGTATTTTCATCGTTTAAACGCATATTGCAAGTAATCATTATTATTTTCTTTATTTTAAATACGTGTATAAATGTTTATGAAATAATTCATTAATTTTATGATACAAAAGCAGTAAAGTATTTAATAGTGATTACATTAAACCATATTTGCTTAGTGTGTAGGATCTACACACACACACACACACACACACACACACATACACCACACACAAGTACACAAGTGTAATTTAATATTTAATAAGAAAATTATTTACCACGTTGGTATTTTTTTTTTAATATCAACGTTTAATTACTTTTAATCGTCAAAAATAAAATTATATATATATTAAAAATATTTATTTAAAAAAATAATAGAGAGATTCGTTTTGATTACATACAATTTAATTAGTTATTTCGACCGAATTTGAATAGTTTTCTTCTTTTTTTTATAATAGTATTAAATTAAATTCATATTAGTCAGTGTTAATAAATGAATTTAAATATTACTGGATTTATAATATCGTTTGCTGTGTGTGAATTAGTCTTTAAACAAAGTCCGATAAGCCTCGGAGGTAGAAAGTTTGCTACCGCACAAACAACCCGAAGGCTACTTTAGCCAATTGTCGGTTCTATCGTTCACCTAACGCATTCATGCACTCACGCACGTAGTATTGCTACGGAAACTGACAGTCATGCGTGTTTCGTCAGTTCCTTCCTCTCAGTGTTCCATGTTCCGAATTATATCAAAAATTTAAGTGATTTAGTAAAGACAAAAATAATAACATTGTCATAATACAATTTCAAAGTGCAGTTAACAAGAATAAATAGAAGAAAATAATTGTTATTCTTTGTAAAATAACTCAAAGAAAAATCACTTTTACGATACAACAAAGAAAAGATTCTTTTACTCAATTGTATTTCGAATTAAAATTCCAATAAGTCGTTTATAATTAAAAGAAACGGGGTTTCTTTTCTTGTGTTACTTACATTTATTTTTTAACGTAACCGTAAAGCATTTACAATATTAACAATAAGACTGAAAATGTAGAATATATGAAAGATCTTAGACAAATAATTTCTATTACTTTATCTTTTATCTTTCTTTTTTTCTCTTTGTAAATCTATTTCTATCAAGTTCGAAAAATAAAAACCTTCCTTTCCCAGTTAAAAATAATCATCAGCCTCCTTTGAATTTTCCACTATTCCAAGAAAATTTCATTGATTATTTTTGTACTATTATATTTCACTTTGGTAGAATAATTCTAGAAATTCTCTAGTTTACTGTTATACAAATCAAGATAAGATCTTACGTAAGATCAGAAAGGATAGTTTAGAAAAAGATCTATAAATACTAGATCCAGAGAGTGAACGATCTTTTCACTAGATACTATTATTATTATTATTATTATTATTATTATTATCATTATCATTATCATTACGTGTGTATACTTAGTAATACGTCATGGTGTTCTACGAACTAGTTCTTTGATATTTTTCTCTTTCTACTTCGTTTTCTACTGTATCTCGTGTTTTTAAAATTAACGCAAGTTTTCCGTCATCGTAAGGAGTACCAATGACGTGAATAAACCGATACTAATCGCGAATACTACAACTACGAGTTTCTATATTTCTCCGTGAAATTGTAAATGGTCCTGTCGTGTATATGAACATGAATATATGTGTGTGTGTGTGTGTGTATGTGTGTGTACCGTTCACTATCTCGGCGCCTCTTACGAACCGTGAAAATTGTGCCCGGGGAAACATTATCAATTATTACCTCGTGAAAGAGAACAAAAATGTGAAAAAGAGAGAAAGAGAGAGAGAAACGAGATGAATTATTTATGCTCATCGAGCGTGACAAAGCTCCTTCACGATTCATCCTTTTTCTTTTTTCTTTTTTTCTTTCTTTCTTTCTTTCTCTCTCTTTTTCTTTCATTTTTTCCCTTCGCGTTTCATGCTCGCCTACGCTTTCACTTTCAACGCGCTCAAACTTAAAACTTCCCTGCCGACAAACCAACGTGAACAAAAAATGCAAAATTTGTACTTCTTCCCTTTTGTTTCTTTTTTTTTGGTTTTCTTTTAATAAAATATAACACGTACAATTAAACGTTAGATATTTTTAAAGAATTTTTATAAAGATAATTTCGTTTTTGATGTAATTAATATCTGGTATAATTAATTAATTTATAATTGGATCAATCCGGGGATGTAATAAATTAATTAACGTTGTAACGTTACAACGAAAGAATATCGAACATTTTCTATTAAAATATTAAACTTAACGAGATATTTGATTTTTCCTTTTCGGTGATTTTAAAAAGATTCGATAAAGTTATTAATATTTGTGTCTCTGTGTATATGTGTGTGTATGTGTGTGTTTTTGATTTATTATTTAAATTAATATCAAATTGCGTGACTGTAATCTAAATTTTAATTGATTGCATATGAAATAAGATTTTTGTTACAAAATCAATCGGAAATGACAGATTGTTTTGTTGCATAAATAATGTTTATTTATTTTATATCAATTCGTGCTGCGTATACTCGAATAAATTTGAGATATTGAAATCAGGATTATGATTGATATTATCGATCGTGTTTTAATTTCTAAATAAATTTCCTATAGATAATGTATCTTAAATTTATCATTCGTACCAGTGAAATGAAATTTTCACATTAAACTATTGACTTTTGTTATAAATTAATTAATATTTGTTAGATTGATACGTACGATCAATCGATTAAATAATGATTGATGAATTTGCGGTACAAGAACGTATCTAATAATTGTGATAAAGTTTTAATCTAAAATCGAAATAAGAATAATAATAATTAACAAATACTCGAGGGAAATTTAATATTCTTTGTAGAAATCTCCCTGTAAAGTTTAAATATCAAATTATATTAAATATGGTAAAATTATAAATATTAGATTAAATCATTAGATTAATACTAATATAAATAAAAATATTTGAATAATTAATTAATCATCTTATTTAGTTTATTTTACATCAAATATTATAAATCAAAGAAATCAGGATGATCGATATATATTATTTAATAAAATTTATATACACCGGAATAGATCGTTAAAGTTGTAGTGGTTGACTAACAAAACGTGGGTGGAGATCGGCGTTCAGTCAGTCAGTCAGTCAGCTATGGGTGACGCATAGGAAAGTCATTTGAAACAACCAATAGGGACAAGAAACTCAAATTCTTCGAGCTCTCACCGAATAAACGACAAGGAAGAAGAAGAAAGAAGAGTAGTAGTAGTAGTAGTTGTAGTTGTAGTGAAGGTAGCAGTTAGGGTAGGGGAAAAAGGAAATAGGCTTTAAGATTTGTCATTCGTACGACGACCAACGTGGTGTTCGGATCTTCCGAAATATTCATTCAAAATCATTAGTTCTCGATTCATCGATTAGTCCATGTGTCGTTAATTTTTGTTGTATTACAAAATTGAATATTTTTTATTATTTGGTGGTTATATTAATCAGTGAATGTGTGAAAAGTGATTATATTTTTTTGGTTAAATATTAAATAGGATTAATTGTGTATAATTGTTTATATAATAACTGATTAAATGGGTTTTAACAGAACTTGTGGTATTTGCAATTTTCATGCAAATAATAATCAATTAGGAATTTCAGAAAGCAATTAATAATGATACAAATATTAAGGGAATAGAAGGGGGAAATTAGTTTTCGTTGAGTAAATCAATTTAAATTGCAGAATTTTCATTTGAAATTAAATATTGCCGTTTAGGTGTTTTGAATAATTATTTATAAATAATATGTTGTTGAAATAAAGTTGAATTATAGGAAAACTATAAACACAGGGAGAGAGAGTTTTTAAACTTTTTAGATAATATATTATTATTATTATTAATACGAATACAAACACACAATTTAACATAGTTGTAATATTTGAGAAATTCTTTACCACTTTGCTTCAATACAGATGAAATTTTGTTTTATTTATCCGTGTGCATCTCTAGGGCAATTAACTTCGTAATTTCAATTCCCTTATCCTCTCTCTCTCTCTCTCTTTCTCTCTTTTACTCGTTTGAAAACTTTTTAGCTAAAGCTAATTTCTCCAAGTTACATAGCCGAAACTTTTATTTTTTTCTATCGGATAATAAAAAGCAATTTAAAATAAATAAAACTAAAATTTTATAAATAACTGGAGAAAGAATGATAGGAATTTAACGAAATAAAAAAAACCAATAAAAATTACAAACGTACTAGATATACAAGTTTATTTTTATATATATTTTTTTTTTAACCAAAATTTCATTAAATTACAAATTAAATCTTCAAGGGTTTTATACGAATAGTTTGTAAAAAATTAGTTTAGATTGAATATCCAAGATTGATTTCGATTAAAAATGAAATGATCGTGAGATAGTTTTTCATTTTGAATGGTAGGCGAGGTAATATTCGAAAAATGTTGATTACTTTAGCATTAATTAATCAATTTGCATAAGAAGAGGGAGTCTAGTAATTCAGAAAACAATGCATCGTTCTTTTGCATTCGTGTTAGTGTCGTGAAACTCTCAACGAATTCTTCCTCGAACTTTTCCAAAGATTTTCAAACGATAATTTGCATATAAAAGCAATCCATGCGTATTCATAAATTTCAATCTTATAAAAGATTCATTAATTTACATTTATTAATAATAATAATAATAATAATTGGTCTCAGAGTTAATTGAAATTAAATTGAATGAAACTACCTTTTGCAAAGATTTCATCCTACAGACACGTTTTCTTTCTTCTTTCAATTATATTTTTTTTTTTATCTTTTTCTCCCCCGTTAGATCAATTTTGTATTAATCGTCGTCGCGATTTCTAAAGAAAAAGATAGTTAAGAATCCTTCGATTGGGCGACTTTACTTTTTATTTCTCTTTGAATGAAAAAAAAAGAACGAATTCGAGGAAAAGATCGAAATCGATCGTTAACCATAATTGCCACTTCCATAATTCAGAAACTCTCGTATTTCATCAACTATACTAATTCCCTTGTAGGTATATACATATATACATACAGGGTGTCCCAAAAATCAAGACAAAAATAAAACAAACAGAAAATTCGTATTCGTTTGGTAATAAAATTACAATATTTTTGTTGTTAATTATTTCAAGATACAAATTTACAGTTTACAGTTTATCGGTTCTAGAACACTACTATAGTATTAATATTAATACTTTAATAAAGTATATACTTTATATATAATAATAATACAAGTACTAATATAGTATTTGTATATTTGTTTAGTATACTAGTATACAAATTTACAGTTAGTGTTGGTAAAAGAAATATACATCGGTTCTAGAATTTTGCATTCACTGCGAAAACTGAACAAATTAATAGTTGCAAATTTGTTTAGAACACCTTGTACATTAGTATTACATATACTATATGTATATACGTTTAAAGAATCATCAAGATTTTCTCACGATCGTTGCTCGCGACAACATTCACCCGCAGTTCTACAGAAAAATCTTTCGAAAGCGTTTTACCAACCTCTCTTTTAATATTTTTCCATTTACTATAAACAGTTATATATATATACATAGTTTGATCCTTTGCTTTCTTCGACAATAACGAAACTTTAGGAGTATCAGGGAGTAAAAGTATCTCAATCGAAATACGCGGAAGTAACGTTAAATTATTATAACGAATTTAATCGGTTTGTTTGTTGAAGCATATAAACGATTTCTACAGAGTTATATAAACTTTGGTATACTATAAAGAATGTGTGTTTATATTATATTAAATAGAAATGAATATATTATACTTATAAGTTAAATATGTCGTGTATTATTAATCCGAATAATATATCTTTGCAGTTTAAAATAACAGTAACGCTTGAGTTTAATCTCTTTTGATAAAAAATAAATAAATAAATAAATGGATATAACAATCTTTTTAGATTACGTATTATAGGGTTAGTATTTATAGTAACATTACTCCAAATTGATAGGTGATTATTTTGAGATTATAAAAAGAACAAAATATATAAACATGTATGTTCTACGTGCTCGTTTGTGTTTACGTTAAACTCGGGTGATATTTTTTTTTCTGTTTACCGTTATTTTCTTTCGTTTGTTCTATTTTTTATTTTTTTTTTTTTTCGAAACTATCGAATCCGTGCACCGGTGCACACTTTATACCGAACTCCGAGATCATAAAGACTACGCCAGTTTCGCACGCTCGAATTATTTTCGTTTTGTCTTCCCTTTGATGATGGAAAAGTCCATGAAACGAGAGTGTATCGTCCACTCGACCATGTATATATATATATACATATACACGTATAGTATTTCCATGAAAGCCTTTCGATTCGTTGCATCTATCGGACTCGAATGTATCGACAGGCGTATCCAGTGTGAAGCTTCTCAAATTTAACGGGAACGCAATTCGTAAAACTTTAACGGGAAAAAGAGTTTTCCCTTTCTGTCTTTTTTTTTTCCCCTTCCCATTTTTTTTTTAATTCGATCCGATTAGATTCGATCGGTAAAATTTTATCTAAAAATTCGTAACAGTTTGTGAAATAAAAAAACTATAACTTTGTGTTCTTCTATTTAATTGGAGATATTTATCTTTTGTTTTTTAATATTTATTCGAGTAAAGTTCATTTACCAAGAGAGAAGAAAATATTATATTATTTAACGATTATCGAAACTTTTAATAGAATTATACTTTGTATTATAAAGTCTAGAAAGTTCACACACACTGATAAGGAATTGTCTATCAATTTAAAGAAAATTAATGATGTTTGAAAATAAAATCATTTTATGAAGTATTAATTTATAGATTAGATTATTCAAAATAAACATAAATATTACGACGTGTATTTACTCTATTTTTAGAAATATTTACAATGTCGTTCATGGATGCAATTATGAAAGTGAATTTAATTATTATTTTACAAGAATTTATATTATATATTGGGTTGGTGGTAAATAAGTGTCGGATTTTTACCCACAATTCAATAGAAAAATCCGACATTTCTTTTTCACCAACCTAATATAATAAATTATATATACTATAAATTAAATATGTAATATATTTAGTACATAATAAGTTGTTATTTAAATACTGCAATATATATATTTATTTGATTTTTAATAACTTCAATGTTCTAATTACCATCATAAATCTTTCCAAGGATAGTAATTAAATTTTATATACATTTTTTCTTTCTAAAGATATACAAAAAAATAGAAATATATAGAGAAGAAGAGGAAGAAAGAGAGAGATAAGTGATAAAGATTAAGTGCTAAGGTGCATTGCTTAGAGAGAGGAAGGTGGAAGACACTGTGGATAGGCACACGCATGGTGATGTTGACCCCATAAGCAGCCTCGGCACGCCGTCAGGCTAAAAATAACAGATTCCGGCCAGACCAGTTTCAGTGAGAAAAGGAACAAGTAGAAGAGGAAGAAGAAGAAGAAGAAGAACAGAAAAAAGAGAAGGAGAAAGAGAAGTAGGAGAAGTAGTAGTACGAAAGTAGTGGGGGAGAAAAAGAGAGAAATTCGAAGGCATTCTGTTGAGATGGATCGGCGGAAGAAGGGCCAAAGAGGAAGAAAGTTCAATGTCGTGTGACAGTTATGTGTGAAAGGAGCCAAACGTGTTCATATAAACTTCATCGTCGTCATTTTACGATTATACCAAGATCGTGTTTGTACAATTTATTCGATTTAAACGATCTACGTATGATTGTTGTATCTACTTGAATAGACAGAAAATATTATTAATAATTTAACAAATGGAATTATAATACAACAACATTAACTAACGCATTCAAATTATTCGAATCAATTCAAAAAAGTGTGTGTGTGTCTGTGAATTTGCGTGTAAAAATAAGAAATAAAAAACGATAGAAATATTTGCAACATTTACGTGCCAAGTGTTTTAAAAACGTGAATCGATAGAATAAAATATATATTTTATTTTTTGTACGTCGAAGGAAGAAAAGAAAGGAAAGAAAAAGAAAATGTTTCAAATGTGATGTTATTATAGGATTTCCTTTCCCCTATGGAAGAAGTATATTGTAAAATGACTCGAAACAGACAACAAATATTCCCAATTCGTCCAATCGCAACACTTGGCTGGAGACTTTTGAGAAAGCTGAACAGAAGGTATGTTAATTCTGGACACGTGTCTTGCACGTGCTTTCTTCCTTCGTGTGAGTATGTATACAACGGAGGAAGGTCCTATTCTACTTTCGTCTCACACGAGCAATGCTAAAATAATCTTGTGCCAGATTTTTCTACGATTTTTATTGTTTCTTCGAAAAATCCATAGTATTTTCTTTTTATTATTCTTTTATATATTTACATATATATATATTCAATTTTTTATTCCACGTAAATTATTTGGTCGGTGAAAACAAAAAGTAATGTCGCATTTTTGGCCACGATTAAATAGAAAAATCCGACATTTGTTACTGTCACTTAACACGAAATTATTAGAAAATTTATGAAAGAAATAAATAATAAATATTATAAATCTATATACCTTTCGATTATCCACAATTAATAATATAAAAATGAACACATACTATGTGATATAAATAAATGAAGAACACGTGTACTTTAAATATCCGATCAATAATCGTACAATTAAAAACAACTCCTATGTAATAATCCTATTCAAATCAATTCAAGAACGTGTATATATATAACGTAGTAAAATCCATGAATAATTATCTCCGACGTAACACATCCTGTTTAGTTTCCCGGAAAATAATAATCCGATCACACCCTCGGACGTTTACGTCATAATAAATAAATAATTACACAGAAAACACATTGAAAAATAAAATAGAGGATAGACAAAAATCGATAAAGATTAGAAATCGTTTAATAACCATGGGGTACATATTGTATGGAAAAAAAAGGGAGATTATAAGAGGAAGAAGAATGAAAGAGAAAAAGTAGAAGGAAATCGTTAAATGATCGTTAAGTCTTTCGTATTCACGTGTTAGGAAAAAAAAGTATGTGAAGAAAAAGATTAGTATCTCGAGGTCAAAATAAATGAAGTCAGAATAAGTAGCCTCGAGCAAGTTTAAAAAAAAGAAAACAATATTAGGTGTATTTAATTTCAACAACAATTTAATTATCGTAATACTTACAATTAGTATCATCTTATTCATTTCAGTATCCCTCGGTAAGAGTAGAGAAAATGTGTGTACGTTTATGGATCTGGTTTATTTCTACGTCAAAGTTGGCCATCTTTGGAATTTGGGTTAAACGATTCTCCGTGTCGGTTGTACGAACGTTTATTATTATTATTATTATTATTATTATTATTATTATTATGACTATACTATCGTTGATAACTTAACCCAAAGGTTTTTTATCGTCTGACCTTTAACCATAATACACACCATATATATATACCATAATTAAAAAGAGAATCAAATGATCTAACTAACGATTACACCGAGGAACTATAAATCGAAACAATTATTGCAATACAATTTGTTTTTATAAAAATGTTACCAAGATATGAGGTCATTCTTTTGTAGTTTGAGAAAGTCAAGAAATCTAATAGTTTTCTAGAAACTTAGAAAGAAACAGTGTGCTAGGAGAAAAGAAAGAGAGAGAGAGAGAAGAAGGGAGAAAGAAAGAAAAGATGGGTTGCGGTTTAGCTCGTCGTAATGACTCATTTGAGAAACTTTTCTTTTTCTTTTTTTTCCTTTTAATGGTTAGAACCTATTACCAATGAAATAAATGGGGTAAACGTTGAGTAAAGTCGATGAATCGTGCGAATAAAAGCAAGAAAGAGAAAGAGAAAGAGAGAGAGAGATATGGTAAAAGAAGGGAGAGTATTAAAGAAGAGTAGGATTAATAGTAATTACTTGAAACGACTGAAATGGCAATGTAATTGTGACGAATGACCTTTCGAATCGTATCAATGAAGGGGTACCCCAACATTAGTTATTCGAATAGATTTCAATATCTTTTGTTCTAACATATCATTTTGTTTTATAGTAAATGTATAACCGAAGGGGTGAAGGGGAGGATGGAGAGGGAAAGAATAAAAAAAAAGTATATGATTAATTACTTTTTATCACGTTAATATATTATTTTACTGAATGATATTACACTATGTGATCTGTGTTATTACCTTTCTTTTTATATAGTGGACATTACTCGGTAAAAAAATTACCATAAAAATATCAAAATATTGTGAAAGATCTGTTAACTGGATACTAATAATATAAATAATATTAAAATAATGTGTATTAAATATTTAATTAAACTTAGGGCGTGTATATAATACGATAAAATGAATTATATGATATATAACATAACGTAATGAAACGTAATATAATTACATGGAAAATAATAACGACGATTATTACGATGGTAGTGTAATAGTAGTAATAGTAATAGTAGTAGTAGTAGTAATAGTAGTAATAGTAGTAGTAACCGTAATAATATGCAGAGAAAGGTGAAGTGGTATATAACGAATGTAGCTAACATACGTATTTCATACATCTCTAAACCGGTGTATAAATTTCAACTGTTATTACAATTCCAAATGAAAATGATTAAATACTTATATTAAAAAAAAAATATATATAACCCCTGAACTATTTTATCACATCACTTGAAGAATAAACTTCCTACATTCGATGGTAGAATTTTTCTAGAAAAATTTAAACATAAAATATGAATTACCTTTATTTAATAAATCCTAATCGTAATAGAAACATGCACATATAGAAAGAGAGAGAGAGAGAGAGAGAAAATGAGTTTATAAACTCGACAAAGCGGAAGACGAGGGTAGACAGGGTAGAAACCACCGTGGAATTTCAGAAGCGTCACGGTTTCCATCAACGATACGTCGTAAACAGAAACCCCATAATTCCTGCTTTTCTCTCTCTCTCTCTCTCTTCCTCTCTCTGTTCATCGGTTCTATACAGTTTCAAACGCTTTAATGTTTCTCTTTATCTCTATTTCTCATCGTTCGGACAGAATCAAAATTTCAGGAGACATTCCTAAATAAATCGAATAAAACGTCAACATCCAGCTACAAGTCGATTTCGTTACGATGAGTTTGTTCCCTATATACACATACACATACACATACACAAATATATATACATACATCTATTTGTTATATTATAAAATACGGCCTTTTGCTTTTTCCAATTATTTCGTTACAGAATGATCGAAACGACATAGTAATTTCGTTCTACGCATTCCATCCCTATTCTCTACTAGTACTTCACCTCTCCCCCTCCCCCTTTCCCCCACTTCACCCAATACTAAATTTAATATAGAACACTATCGTGTTTCCGATGAAAAATAACATTTTTCTTTTTAATCGGACCTTCTCTCTTCAACGATGAGAGATAGAAAACATACGCACGCACGTATCCACACACGTACACAAAGATACATATATAAATCCCTACTATCTATTGTATAATACCATGTTCGGATAGAAATATTTATTGAGTTTTATGTAATTGCTTTGTCCGAAACAAAAAATAACTCTATATGAAGACTGAAAGACAGATAGATAGGATAGAATTAGAAGGAAAAAAAGGATTGAGGTATACACACACACACACACACACACACACACACACATATATATATAGAGGGAGAGAGTGAGAGAGAAGAAAATAAAAGCGACGAAGGAAGATCGTAACGGGAATTAATTAAATTCTTTGTCGGTACGAGACTACGTTAAATTGTACTGTCACGAGCACCCTCACTGTTTCGCTGTGCTGCAATTTGCTTCGGCGGACGAGAAGGTGGTGGGAAAAAAAATACAGCAAAAAAAAGACTGTATGACTGGAATAGGAAGGATAAGGGGATAACGGAGGCGAGATAGAGAGAGAAAGAGAGAGAAAGAGAAGAGATGGTGGGTGGGTGGGAAGAAGAGAGAATTCGCAACTAGTGACGTGTTGTGTAGCTTCATCGCGGGTAGTTTGTGTTCATCAGATTGTCCACGGTTGATCAAGATGCATCTCGCAAAGCTCGAATAAAGTCGATCGTTTGCGTCTCGCAAGCCTATCAGGGACACCCTTCCTTCTATCCCTTCGTCGAGCAACCCCTCTATTTCGAAGTAAACGACCTGGAGACGATTAATTTCGCGTAAAGGAAAAGAAAGAAGAAAAGAGAGATAAATAGAATGAAATTAAAAAAAAAAAGGATTTAAAGGAAATAAAATATAGTCCTTTGTACAGGGTTGCGTCAGTAATTTTCTTTTTTTTTTATTTTGTATTAATTGTAAAGTTAATTTTGATCCAAAGTGTGCTTACAAAGAATAGGAATGTTACTTATTATAAATTTATTTATTCGTTTTCTCGTTTGTGTACTGTAAATGGTTTTTTAGAAGAAAGAAAGGATACAAAATATTTTCATGGATGTGTATGTATATATGTGTGGAATAGTTTCTTTTTTGTTAAGCACGTTTTCGGTTCGAAGCTATAGATTTTCACTCGTTGAAAGAATGGACAACTCTAAAGTGCATTTCTGTGTCCACCAAGAATACCAAGAACGGAATAAGAGACAAGTAAAAGGAAGTGTTTAAGTCGACGTTAAAATTGCTTGACTAATACGATTGAAAAAGGAAATCCTAGTTTCTTCAATGTACCTTCATCGCATTTCCAACTCAAATTCGACTATTTTCTTTTCTTTACAGATTATACTTTTAAGTATCTCAACACTTTAACAAATTGGTCATGTAAATTTTGTAAAAGATATATTTGTAATAATTATAAATGAATCGTATAGATAGGAAAATAATTAAGACAATAATTTAATTAGTCTTACCAAAGTATCTCTCAAAAACTTGATTGTATTTTGTTATTTAATTATCTTAATTAAAAAAAAAATTTGTTTTCAATTGGAAGAATATAAATGGACAAATCGTACGTTAAATTAATAACCAATTTTATTATGAATAAAATGCATATGTGTTTTAATAAATTGTACAGGAAGGGAAGAGAGAGAAAGTAAAAAATAAAAATATATACACGTTAGTTGATTTTATAAGAAATATTTTAAAAAGAAACAACTTTGGAAGGTTTTCAATTTCCTTGAAAAGAGAGAAAGAGATAGATTCTTTCTTCGGTGCTTTACAAGTTTCCCCTTTTCGTATCACTCGAGATTGAAATCTCAAGGTTTCTCTCGTGCTTTGATAAAATCTTTGACGTCTCTTCCCCTGTCACGGATCATCCGCAGTGGAGTCAGGTATTTCACGTGATCGAAGGGTACCTCTCCCCTTGAGAGAGAAAAGAGGAAAGATGTAAAAAAAAAAGTATATGTTGAAAATCTTACGTGACATTACGTGGAATAACATAACCATCTTGCTATTTACGTCAACGAAAGATACTTCTCGTAAGAACTATTTGAAGAAAGAAAAAAGAAATTCTAATAAAAATTAAACTTACATCGTAAATAATCAACAATTATTAAAATTGTCTTAATAATTAATTGATTTAATAGGAAGAAGAAACATCTTATTTTCTACAAAATAACAAAGAATACAAATCATCAAAATTTACCTACGATTTATTTTAACATCCTTATAAAATGTATTCTTAATCAAATTACAAACACAAACATTTCTCGTAATTATTCTAATCAATTATCAAGGATCTTTAAATAGTCCTAACAATAAAGTCCACCTAATCACGAAAAGATAACAAATCAAAGATATAGGGATAAGAATCGGTCAAGTAAGTAAATAAGTAAGTAAGTAAGTAAAGAAAGTAAGTAAGTAAATAAGTAGGAAGAAATTGGACTAGGGTGTCCCAGTTTCGTAACTTTTTCCTTTTCTCTTGAAAGAAGAAGGGTGGGTGGGGTTAGCGGGTGGTCGGTTCGGTCTGGAAGTGGTGGAGGAAGAAATGTGGTAGTAGTGGTGGAGAAATAGCGTTGGTGGTGGGGGGTAGGTTACAGAAGTAGAGAGGGGAGTTGGGATAGAGGAGTCTAGGTCGGTGGTAGCGTGCGAGGAGTCAGCTTATTTCTATCGATCTGATGATAGCTCGCTCGGTGGTTCTCTTCTCCAGTTAGGGGATGAGGAAGGGGTAGCAGGAACTTGGAGGTGGTGGCGCAGCGCATGGCGACACGACGGCCACCTATGCGGCATTTAATCCGTCGCGACGCCCTCGAACGATCTACGCGAACGATCCGTCTCTCCCCAGGTGCTTATTTCCGATCATTTTTTTCTCCCTCCCCTTGCCTCCCCCGCTTCACCACCCCCAAAGAAAAATATTCTTTTCAATTTTATTTTTTCGTCGATTATAATTATTATTATTGTTATTAAAATTGAGATTTTTAATATTAACTCGTGGGCCAATATAAATTACTGTAAAGTAAAGAAATTATTTAAACAAAAAAAAAATAGAGAAGAGAAAATTGATTATGTTTTTCTCGTAAATTTATCTTCGTCCCTTTTTTTTATTCTTCCTTATACTTTGATATATTCATACGAAGAAGAAGAAACGTGTGTTCGGTGAGGAGTGGATAAGACGAGGTGATCCTTCCTCGAATGTCACCTTCAACGAAAGGAAACTTTCCAATCGTTCGAGAGGGTGCCCCCCTACGTTTCTTCCTACCTGGTTCGCCACCTGCTGCTGACAGTACTGTTACTATTACTACTATTAACTACTATTACTATTAACCGTTTACTACTGTTGTTGTACTGATTGTAACGAGAAAGAGGTAGTGGTAGTACCGTGGTGGAGAGAGATTTGTGGTGTTAACGCACTCCGAGTAGAGTACACCTGCGTGAAACGTGACCGAAGGTGCGTAAGAACGAGAGAGAAAGAGAGAAAATGAGAGAGAGAGAGAGAGAGAGAGAGAGGACAACGTGGCCTCCTCCTACCTGCCTCTTCCACTCGTTAACACACGCATTCACATACATGCACACACAGAGACACACGTATAAAACACACCTAACACATATGGTGTATGTCACCTGTGCGCTGACCAACGCTGCGCACGATGAGAAAAAAAGAGAGAAAGAGAGACAGAGATAGTTGAGCGAGCGTGACGTGTGTCCGTTCCCCCTTTCGTGAAACTCCCAATGCGAAAATACACGCGTGTATTTCAATTAACTCTATGAATTCTATGACGTGTGTTTATGTGTGTGTGTGTATGTGCTGTGTGTCTATACACATCATGCATGTTATATTTTTATTTCCTATCTTTCTATTTTTGGTACACACTAACGCGTAGTTTTGAATTGGCCAGCTGGACACGTAGGCTTCCCGCCACAAACAGGTTCACAATTTGCTTTTCACCGCATTTTCCTATCTCTTTTTTTCTCTTATACTCCAAGAGCTTTTCACTCGACCTGACCCCATTTCTCTCTTTTCTTTTCTTTTCTATTCTATTCTTTTTTTTTTTCCTTTCTTCTTCTTCTTCTTCCTTTGCTACCACTCCGATATAGGAAAGCTTTCAATGGGCAAAGCTTTCATTCCAACAGATCTTTTTTTTCTTCTTTTTTATTTTTGCTATCTTTTTTTTACTTCTTCGTTACACAAACGAATATGATTTAATTTTAACGACGTGAAAATAATTCAACCGTATTCTCCTCCGATACTGTTTAATAAAAATTAGAAATATTTTATTTTAAATAATCTGTATTTGCTTTTCGTTATTTTTACCCCTTTCCCCTTGCATATCCCTTTTTCATTGACAACGTTCAGCACGTTAGAACGGCTCGTGATCCGTTTAATGTGAATGGACGTTATGCAGATGCATGGAAATGACGTCAAGCGTGTTCGAGGTGACGACGAAGAAGCAAATGACGCATATATAGTTCGTTTACGTTCCATACATGTAATCCTTCTCTCTCTCTCTCTCTATGTATGTTTGCATGTATATGTGTGTGCTACTTTGTGAAACATTTCCAATAGTTTGTTATACTGTTTCTATATTATATCGTGTTCTTTGTTTTCTCTATCAAATAATAAAGGTTTCATTTTTAATGGAAAAAGATACAGGATTCTTTAAAAAATAATAATAATAGTAATAATAATAATAATAATAATGCAAGATGACGAGTATAAATAATACGAGAATAGAAATATATACATTATATTATATAACGAAATATATACCTTGATATGTATAAATTGTATTATTAAACAAAAATATACAAAAATTGAATAATTATTTTCAATCAATCATGCATTGTTAACTTGTATAAATGTACAGAGATTGAGACAACTAATTTTCTATACTTTTTAATCGACCATTTGACAACTTATGACGTACTACTTTCCTGAATTCGAGTTATACGAATGAGAACACGATTTTGGTTCAAGAACAAACACTTTTCAATTTACACGACTTTTTTCTCACATAAATAAATATATTCAATACTTGTATAGAAATTGTATCATTTCAATTAATCCTTGGTTACGTGTTATTTAATCAATTAACGAACATTACGTAACGCTAAATTAATTCGATTACGTTTGATTGATTTTGTTTGATTGAATAACTCGTATAAATCTTGTTGTTATTGCTTGTTGTTCTCTTTTCGAGTAATAAGAAAGAAAAACATCTCGATATTTTAAACAATAGAAAAAAGAAAAAAATGGAAGAGGGTATGTAGTGTTTGATGAGAACATAGTAAGGGTTGATACAACGCGCTGCTGACCTTAATAGAGCTCTAAAAACATAGCTGCAATAGCACCGCGACCGCTAATTTGAGGTCTTTGTTAACGCGAGCGAGAAGCTCGTGGTATATAGGGGGTAGTATAGAAGTACTCGCTTGCCGAGTGCTTTCCATAAAATGAGGTTGAGGTTGGTGGCAGCTTCCGGAAAGCCAGCCACATGCAGGAAAGTTGTTCCTAGTTGCATACAGGAAATACACTTTCCTTCCACTTCCTACACGAATTTTACTCAAGATTTTTTCTAAAATACACATATCGAAAATTATTATACCTAATCGATTAATGTTGTTTTTATTTTTTTTCTTACTCAATTTTATGTCCCGTTTGATTCGATCAAAAAGAGAGAAGGTAAACTTTATTTAGAATGAATTTCGAATAAAATATTATTGGTAGGGATATTTTAATATTAAAATATTGTATATTTGTTTATTTATTTCTTAATAATATTATTTATCTCTTTTAAAATTGGATAATTACAAAATAGTGATATTAATTTCTTTTTTTTGTTCATAAGCATTTAACCCAAATTACATTAAACTCTCGTGCTCTTGGATATTTTTCAATTAAAACTTTTTCAATTATTAGTAATAGAATTATATTTAAAATGAATAAATAAGTGAATGAATGTAATTAAATTTACGTACACACACCGAGATATTTATAATATAATTTATATAATAACCCACCTATGATATTTTTGAACATAATATATAATCGAAGATTCGATACAATTCAATTCAGTGTTTGCAATTAACGTCATTGAAATTACGGTGATGTATTATAAGCTGATTAAAATGATGAACAAACGTGTATGTGTGTTGTGTGAGTACGTGTGTGTGTTCGTTTGAGAGAGAGGAAGGAATTCTGTGAATAAGAGAAGGTATATCGAGATTTTGAGAAGAGAGAGAGAGAGACAGAGAGACAAATCTAGGTTTGAGTCCGTACATTACTACGTACTAATATAGTTGCTTCGTGTAGTATGAAGAGCGCTCGAGGTCATACAACAAACCTCGAAGCAGTCGAATTTCAATGGGAACCTTAATTAACGTGCTAATTTCGTTGTGACTAGGATTCTACCGCAATGCGCCAATGCAGCTTCCAACGATCCTTCTTGTGAAGTGTCTTTTAATATATTTACAATAAGTTTAATATCTTCAGAATAAATCGATCAATCCTTTCTCTTCTTCTTCATCTTTAATTCGATTAATTCAAGGCGTTAAGAACCACAGTGTGAACTCTGTACCAATCTTTGTCTCATTCTCACCCAAAATAAAATTAATATATTTTTTTAAATTTATTTCTTATTGATTCTACAAAAGGATAGAAATGTTTTAAAACAGTTTATCTCAAAATCACAGTTAGGTAGGTGTTTAGTCCACTACTAGGTTCTCAATGACTCAAATGAAATAGCTATTTCAGAACTGGTCTAAAACAAATTGACAAGAATAAAATATGTAGAATTTTTGTATAGAGTTTTTCTTAAAATCACAGGTAGTGGGGTTTAGTTTACTACTGGTTCACGACTCAAATGTGATATTCTATTTTCTTAGATACATTCGAAGATAAATGACATGGTACGCGTTTACGAGTTTACGAGTTTAATTAAAGCATCATGGGAGAAGTGAAGCAATTAATGACCAACAACATAGTTTGGAAACTCTCTCTCTCTCTTTTTTTCTTTCTGTCTGGCAAACCTTCTGCCGTTAATGAAAAAACTTTATATCTCTGGTAGAAAATGTACCAGAGAAAATGATGTATAGCAAGTTGGAAAACGGGATCTTAAGAATATCCAGAAGATTTATCTGACTTTATTTCTCTTTATCTATTTTTCTTTTTTTTTTCTTTTTAACGTTGCTCTGACAGCCTTTCTGTACGATTATTAGTCGTTGTTAAACGAAGGAGACAATTTCCACGCCTCGATGGACTTCACCCGGAAGCAATTATCGTCGATCTAAACAACTTTGACGTTTTATCTCTTTTACGAACTTTTTTTCCCCAGTTGTATGGGGTATGGTGGGGTAGGAGAGTTGCTCGGGGGACGAAGGAGAGTGATTTTTCTATACGATAACCGATAACGATATCGAAAACATCGTCATACTCCTCGTTAAACTTGTTCCTATTTTGTGTCAATAAAACACAACGAAGAGAGAACGAAAGAAATTAAACAAAAAATATTAAACGATATATCCGAAGAAAACTAGTTTTTCATTATTTAATTACAAAGTATATAACTTTAACTATGTTGTTCGTATTCTTACAGAGAAGTACGTACGGTAGTTTTAAACAAAGGCTCATCCGGTCTGGGATTTAACATCGTAGGAGGTGAGGATGGCGAGGGTATTTTTATTTCATTCATCCTAGCCGGTGGACCAGCCGATTTGAGCGGTGAATTACGTCGTGGTGATCAAATTCTCAGCGTAAATGGCATCAATCTACGAACGGCCACCCACGAGGAGGCTGCTGCCGCCCTTAAGGTATTTCAACGAAAACCTATACCCAAATAAAATACTTGTTGTCAATGAACTTAGAAATAAATTATTTGAGATTTATCTTTTTTCTCTGTGTTATTCGTTTAGGGTACCGGTCAAACAGTGACAATCGTTGTACAGTTTAAGCCTGAAGATTACAACAGATTCGAGGCCAAGATCCAAGATCTCAAACAACAAATTTCTCAACAGAATATGATGACAGGTACCCTCATGAGGACCTCGCAAAAGAAATCACTTTACGTAAGGTAAAGTCATGATTTTAAAATGTTTAATATAAAGTTTCTTTTAATATTAACTTAACAACATTTAATCTAATATTTTTAACAAGAAAGTTATATTTCTTATTATATAGAATATTGATTTAACCCTTTGGAGTATAATTGTTTTCCTAGTTTGTTCTTCAACCAACTCTGATTTAATTTTAGTAGTTTTGATATAACATGTTAGGTATAAAGTAATTGCTTGCAGTTATTTAAAGTTGTTATATTAACAAAGGATTGACTTTTATAAAGGATTGTACATAAGCATAATTTCAAAGTATTTTTCTTTTTAAACAAAACTTATTCCTACTAATTTGTTTTATATATGAAGTGTCACACCAAAAGTGACACTTAAACAATTCTCTTATAATTATAATTATTACAACATTAATTGTACATAATTAGAATTACAAATAGGAAAAATCTATCTGGATCTGGATGATAGGGGAGAGGGATGGGAGAAATTAAAGTAAGAAAAATTTAATAATATATCGTAATTGAATTTTTGTTCAAAAGAGCCCTATTCGATTACGACCCTAATAAGGACGACGGATTGCCGAGTCGTGGATTGGCATTCCGTTATGGGGAGATCCTTCACGTGACGAACGCAAGCGACGACGAATGGTGGCAAGCACGAAGAGTAACTCCACAGGGTGAAGAAGAAGGGCTTGGTATAATTCCATCGCGTAGGCGATGGGAACGTAAGCAACGTGCCAGGGATCGTTCGGTCAAGTTTCAGGGTCACATGCCGGTCATTCTCGACAAGGTAAAAGGCTCCACCTTATATAAAACTACTGTAATTATCTACCACCCATTATATTAACAATCATAATCAACTATATATAAGCTTATAATTTTATTTACACACGTTCAACATTCATTATTCCTAATAGTTTCTTATAATAAAACACAGATGTATAAAAGATCCTATTTAAATGAACTAACTTAGTTTAACAAAATATTTATAAATATACAAATCTTTATTTTGAGTGTTGATATTTTTATCATTTTTATTCTAACAAATTTATATTCCAATATACATTCACAATTTTAATATCAATCGGTAATTAATATTTAAATATAATCAAATTATTTCAAATGAGTATAGCATTGGTATTTATTTTTATCATAGCAATCGACGTTGGATAGGAAAAAGAAGAATTTCTCGTTCAGCAGGAAGTTTCCCTTCATGAAAAGCAAGGACGACAAGTCCGAGGATGGTTCGGATCAAGAACGTGAGTATTGGAAAGAAATGTATTTCTACGAAACTTGTCCTGCACGTTCTGTGTATGTTCTCCAATCCTATAATCATTGTGTTTTAAGTGTTATTCTCGTGGTATGTATCTCTCTCTCTCTCTCTCTTTCTATCTTTCCACTGGTATCTCGTGCGATGATTATATATATTCCACTCATGGTAAATTTATTTACCATGATATAATCTTTCAAACTAAATGATATATCGAATAATGTACGTATGATCAATTTGTCTACATCCTGTTGAAATAATTTATCCAATTCTTTTTGATTATTTTTCTCTTCCTCCTCTTTCCCTCTTTCTCTCTCTCTCTCTTTTCCAACTCTTTTTATTTATTTATCAAATTAACGTAAAAAAAATCTATTTTCTAGTTGTTCTATCTTTTCTATAATAATTCTATTAAGTATATTATATATATATGTATATATATATATATATATATATATAATATATATTTGATACATACGGTTATAATTCTTTACACGCAATGAAACAATAGAATTTATCTAACAGCAATATTATATAAACAACAACAAAAAAAACAAAAATATATCCCATAAAAAAAGGGATGTTGTATTCGACGATACACTTCTCACCTAATTCCAGAATGAGCTTTTGTGGTTTTTCTTTTTTTTTTTGATGATGTGAAAACGTGACATGTGTTTTTGTTTTTGCCTGCTTATGTAGGGTCGCCCACAACACCTGAGAATGAAACCGATCCTACTCGTAAGTATTTTTAATGAGTTTTTATTAAAAATCAAAACTAAACAAAACAAAATAAAACAAAACAAATATTCTATACTAATATACATAATAATATCAAACAAGTTTCTCTCACTATCATTTACACTATCTCATAACATAACTTTTTTTCTTTTATGGTTTTACCTATATATATTTTTTTCCTTTTCTTTCTTTTGGTTCTTTTCAATATATACATGTTATTATTTAATCCACGTGTATTATATTTAGTTGTATATAAAATAATTTCTTGCTTTATCGAAACTTCTTCAACCGGCCCATATCTCGACCGACCAAATAGATTTTAGTCTTTGCTTGCTGCCAAACACCATCACTCGCCCCCTGCCTTCTTCTCCCCCCCCCCCCCTGTTGTGGTAGTTAAAACTGCACAAAACTTCTTCATCGTTGCATGCCGTATACCTCTCTTTCTCTCTCTCTCTCTGAAGCACAAACTCGCTTTTAATTGGTGAACTTTAAGTTTACCTAGTTCGTTCTATATGTTACACGTATTGATATATGTATACATATATACATACATATATATATATATACATATATGTGAGCATGCGCGTCGATGGTAAATCGCTTCTCCAATCGTCCCACATCATTGCCCACCCCCCCTTTAAATTGCTTTTAGCGATCACGACAATTTCACATCTGCGATCAAAAGTTATGATTTTTCGTTCAAATTTGATCGCCATACGGTATGAAAAATCTTCTTCCTTCTTTTTTCAAAAAAAAGAATACGAGTGAAAATTTATGTCGTGTGGTTTTTTCTTTCTATCTAAATCAATATCTAGAATAATAAATTAATAATAGAAAGAAGAAGAAGATGAAGATGAAGATGAAGAAGGAGAAAAAATGTCGACTGATTTTCACGATCTTTTTACTTGGTCACGATCGAAAAAAGAAAAAAAAAAGTAAATGAAGTAGATGATACTCAATTTAGTTAGATTCTTTGTCACGGACACGTCCAGTTCATTAAGAATAATTAAACTTTCGTAGAGATACGATAAAAAAGAAAATATGATTGATCAGATAAAAGAAAGGAATAGAATCAAGATAGGAAGAAAGATAATAATAATGATTATAATAAGAAGAACAAAGGAAAAAAATATAAAATGATGGTGCTTTAACGCTTAATTAACTGTAGCGATAATTAACAGCAGCTTATTAGTACGCAATGTATACTGAAATATTCAACTTGTTATGTTCTAGCATTCATGCTGTGCTACACCCAGGACGACACTAACACTGAAGGTAATCGTCTCTCTTGATCCTCTGTGTGTGTTTCTTTCTCTCTCTCTTTCTCTCTTTCTATTTCTCTCTCAATCACAATCACTCATTCTCACCAATATATATTATCCTCTACCTTATTTTCATTCATATTTTATTCCATTCTTATTCTACCTGTCATATTCTCTACTTGTCTGTGTTTCTTTTTATACTTGTCCCTAACTTCGTTTTATCCCCATTATTTCTCGTTTATCCATTGATTAACAAAAACATACTCATTCATTAGTCGCGGTAACTATTACATAAACAATTATTATTATTATATTTATATATTAAATAATTTATATATTAAGTAATTTTTGTATATTTTTATTTGTATTTTTTCTCTTCTTATTATTTTTACAGATCAAGTATTACGAATGTCGTGAAAGTAATCGAATGGTTGTAGAAATATCATTCGATGATTTTACTTCATTTTTGTAATCGTCATAATCGTCATCGTCGTCATAGTTATTTTAAAAAAAATCATTTTCGTCGATCATTCGTCACTCTTTCTCTCTATTTCTATCTTTCTATTTCTCTATCTCTCTTTCTCTATCTCTATCTCTCTTTCTGTCACTCGCATATATTATTCTCATTTTACACAAAAAAGATTTCTTTCCCCTCCAAAATTCTGTTTTATTCATTCAAGATTTGTCTTGCGTCGCAGGGAGTAAAGAAATTTTGTATCGCGTTGAACTGCCCTATATGGAAGAACTGACATTAGTTTATCTGGAAAAGGAGTACGTTGATGATGAAAATTGTGACGAGCTTTGTAAGTTGAGAAGGAATAATTTCAAAGAGAACGGAACAAACGTATTACGCTCGAAATTGAGATTTAAACGAAGCACACACAAAAAAAAACAAATATTACATAGAAAAAAAAAAAAAAAAATTACGAACAAGATGCAAAGAACGAGCAAATGTGTGAGCAGGAGTGTAAAAAATAATATCAGAAACAATATTAGATAGTAGGACGACTAATTCGAATTTTTGTTCAATTAATACATTGATCCCTGTTGTTTTTCTTATTTTTATTTTGTTATTTCTCTCACACTCTCTCTTTCTCTCTTTCTCTCTCTCTCTCTTTATCTATC
Organism: Mischocyttarus mexicanus; assembly: GCA_023678845.1. Classification (NCBI taxonomy): domain Eukaryota; kingdom Metazoa; phylum Arthropoda; class Insecta; order Hymenoptera; family Vespidae; genus Mischocyttarus; species Mischocyttarus mexicanus. The sequence continues at coordinate 134,857 of JACGTP010000063.1, read as the reverse complement.
TCTCTGTCTCTCTCTCTCTGTCTCTCTATTTCTCTCTTCCAGTTCCCCTTCTAATCACTGACGAATAAAAAATAAAAGAATATTACCTTCTCTAAAAAAAATAGTCCAAAACGCTTCGCGCAAATACGACAGCCGCGACACGTGCTTTCTTTTTCTATTTTTTTAGTTATTATCCCTTAGTACTTTGTTATTTTTCTTTTCGTTTATATATGTCACCCTGCGCAAACTAATACTCTCACAAAGAAAAATTTATCAAAGATCGTTGCAACGCGATTATGCGAAATACGACGTCATTTCTCGTTAGTGAAGAATATATATATGAGTATGTATATATACTTATATATATATATACTTATATACATACTTAGACAGTAGATCTAATATTTTTGCGAAATTAGTTAGAAATTTGTTTCTACTTCGGTAAGGAAATGACGTCAATTTTTGTTAGAATTGAATTGAAAGCAAACGTACAAAGTAGATACGAGGAACATACTACGTATACAAAGTATAGTAAATGTAAATCCTATTTAGAAATAGAGCAACAGCTAGATATATATATGTATATATGTATATATGTATGTATATATTTATATACTAACTCACATCTTGAAGCCGTTATTTCCAAGATATTGTAGCTATTTTTGAAATAGTTTTTCTAAGCTGGCTTAGCTGTTTCTCTTCTTTTTTTTTTTTTGTTATTTCTTTCTATCCCTCCCTCCACCACCTTGCTTTTTCTGTAAATTACTTGAATCGTCGGAGCGCATGATGAACTTGGCCCGTTTTTAATAGACAAAAAAATAAAGTAATTTAAATGAAACATTAAACGAATGAACGCTAAATCTGCGGTTTTGTGCAATTAGATAAAAATGTTGTGTATAAAACTAAAAAGAAGAAAAAATAAACTAGGATCCAAAAGGGGTGGGAAGAGATATTCTTCATTGACTCGAAATAAAAAAAGAACGGCTTTTCAACGCTTATGGTTTTCTTTGGTTTGTTTTAACGTTACGTTTATTTATTTTTTTTTTATTTGTCGTTTTGTTGTTGATATTTGTTGTTTTCCATTTTTTGGTTTTCTACTTTCCCTTTTTTTTTTACACGAAAAATCGAGTTGTTCTTTTTTTTCTTTTTTGTATAAAACGACAGCGCGAAGTTTTGGCTAACAGAATGAACATTCCGCTTCGGATTGTTTTTTTTTTTATTATTCCTTATCGATTTGATATTTTAGATTGACACGAGGTACTTGTTATTACAGGCAGCGAAGAGAACGTATTATCGTATGAACCAGTACAACAACTCACCATTTCGTATACGCGTCCGGTCATCATCCTGGGAGCACTCAAGGATACTATCAATGATGACCTCATAAATGAATTTCCTGATAAATTTGGCAGTTGCGTACCACGTAAGTGAAAACAATACCAAAATTAAGATAATTCATACGCATTTGTGATATATTTCCAATTTTTATATTTTATTTGTTCTTCCTTATTTTTTATTTCGTACATTTTTTTTTATTGTAGACACGACGAGGAGTAGAAGAGAAAACGAGGTTGATGGACGAGATTATCATTTCATTGCATCCAGAGAACAAATGGAAAGAGATATTCAGAATCACTTATTTATAGAAGCAGGACAATACAATGACAATCTTTATGGAACGTCTGTTGCATCTGTTCGAGAGGTTGCCGAGAAGGTATTATTATTATTATTATTATTAACAAAAGAATATATCCAATAATAATTGGATATTGATTAATTACGATATGATAATATATGTTTTAATATTTTTATTATTTTTACAGAGAAAGCACTGTATTCTTGATGTCAGCGGAAATGCTATCAAGAGGTTACAAGTAGCACAACTTTATCCTATTGCCATATTCATAAAGCCCAAATCAGTCGAATCCGTAAAGTAAGTAAAATCAAATTCACTCTCTTTCTCTTTTTTTTTTTACTTTAAAATAAAAGAATATTGATATTCGATTACATAAAGAGAAAAAGAGAGAAAAAAGAAGAGAAATTAGATCACTTATTATATCAATTTTATTTCTTTTCTTTTTGTCCCACAGGGAAATGAATAAAAGAACGACCGACGAACAAGCCAAGAAGACTTACGAACGTGCTCTTAAAATGGAGCAAGAGTTTGGGGAATACTTTACTGGTAAGATCATTATTACACTTATTTCAATATAAAATATTTTCTTTCTCTAAGAAAAGAAAAAGAAAATTGTCTTGAAAATTATGTTCCATGCTTAAAACACAACTTTTCTTTAATAACACCGTCACGTTATTTTCACGTAACATGAATTTATTTCTCCATTATCACGATTAATTATGTTTCGTATTATACAAAATTAATGATTAATTATTTCTGTTAAAAAAGAATCGAAATATAATACATTTGATGAATTTGAAGGATTTTGGATAATTGACATGTATCTTCTTTTTGTTTGTTTTTTTTTGTTAATAGCCGTCGTCCAAGGAGACACACCAGAAGAAATTTACGTTAAAGTAAAAGAAGTAATCTCCGAACAAAACGGACCCAACATTTGGGTGCCTTCTAGGGATCAGCAACTGTGACGTCCTGCCCCCCACGCCCTCCCTGGCCCCAATGCTTGGACCCTACCTCCAAGGCGTCAAGCTTAATTGATCTTGATAAAATAATTAAGTATAACACTCTAACGCCTTCCTCCTACCCCTATCTGCCACCCACCCCTCTCTCTCTCTCCACAACCCCACCTCCAGCCCTTCCCCCCTTCAATTATTTCCGCGATATCCACCCACCTAAAAGTAGCACAATGTCGTAGCTCGAGAAATAAAAAAAAAAAAAGTATGCGATGATAGTGCATAATTAATGTGAATATAAAGTCTTGGAGCCGTGTTGTATTGAAAAATAAATAAATAAATAAATAAAGAAGAGAAGAAGAAGAAGAAGGAGGAGGAGGAGAAGAAGAAGGAAATAAATATGAGGAAGGAAGACGAGGATAATACAAAATCCAAGGAAAAATAAAGTAGAAGCTTCGTGGAATTTGTCTTAAAAAATTAAATATAATAATAAATAAATAAATAATAAATAAATAAATAAATAATAATAAAGAATTGCTTAAAGGAATTTTAAAATGATGAGAAGTGAAGGAAATAAAAAAGAATATAATATTAAGGTCTATTATAAATTAACGTAACCGAGAAAGACTTTGATGGAATTTTCACTGTATTTGTCAAAATCCCTTCTCCTCGATTTTAGACGAAACGAGGAAGAATAAAATAAATAAATAAATAAATAAATAAATGAATAATTGTGTGTGCGTGCGCGTGGGTGCTTGAGAGTGAGCGTTACGTGTCTCTAAATAAATAAATAAATAAATAAATAAATAAATAAATAAATAATTGCAATCATTGATCGATTAGTGATACTCGCGTGTTGTGTACCGTTGAGGGTAATTTGTCGTCGATTGATGTTTAGGAAAATCAATCGTATACAGGGGGGTTTCGGGATTTAACAAAAAAATATAAAAACGCGATTCGATGATCGATCAAAAAAAAAATAAAATAAAATAAAAACATGCACGCGCACGCACATAGATATATATAAATATAATATGATACACAATGTGAAGCGCATAAAACGTAATGTGAAAACGATGTAAAGTATAAAAAAAAAAGAAAAAAACCAAGTAATTAAGTAAATAACGCTTTTTTCTAGACGACGAAATATTAAAAGCGAAAACACTTGTATTTTTTGTTTTTTTTTCTGGGTTCTCTCGCTGTTAAAAAAAAGAAAATTAAACGAACAAAACATACAAACCAAAAAAAGAAAAGAAAAGAAAACGAAAGAAATGTCACGATCGTTCAAAAAATACGCACACAGAGAAGCGAATGTTGTTGTTGTCGTCGTTCTTTAGGAGGAAGTTTTCTTCTGCTTTTTAAAAACATTATCTTCAGAAAATTATGTTATTAATATTAAGAAATCATCCTATACTTGTGTCTTTTTATCAAACTTTTATTCACATATATTTTATTTGATTTCATTTCATTTCCTTTATCTCATTTAAAGTATTTCGAAATAATGATTCGTGTATACCCGTCGTACGTATTCCCATAATCGGACATGGAGTTAGGTCAAAGTGTTGAGAAAAAAAGAATAAGCGTCGAGAGAGTAATTAAACAAAAAAAAGAATCTACGAGTCGTGTATACGGTCTGATAGATGCAAAAATAAAATAAAATCAAATCAAATAAAAAGTATCTCTCGATAATAGAAATAATAACGAATAATCATTTACAAAACGATTATAATGGTGGTGGTGGTATTGGTTGGGAGGGGGAGGGGGCGAGACAGGAAGGAGGAGGTGTTGGGGGTGTGTCACGATCGAAATATCGACTTACCGAACCGACCACACGCAAAACACAACTATATTGTAAGCTTAATCGATTATACTCGAGCGATGTAGCGGTATTTTTTAATGTACTTAATCGCGATTATGCGAAAATCGAATATGAAGAGGAAGAGTAAGTGTAGGAGGTGGAGAAAGGGGATAAGAAACAAAAAGTTACTTGTTTCTTATCGACNTCGTCGCGAAAAGTATAATTTTTTGTGTGTACGCAACTCTCTTGCAAAATGATGAAATAAAAAGAAGGAAGTTGTTATTAAATCAATGGGTGAAAAGGGGTTTTGATAGGTTTGATGGGGGTTGAACAACTTAGAAACAACTTACTTCTCTCGGTGTATACGGATTGAGATTATTATGTTCCTCCTGATTGGATTTAATTGATAGATAGATTGATTAATTGATTAGTTGATTGATTTTTTCTCGGTGATTAATCGTGTATGTTTTTTTTTTAAATAATCGAAGTTAATCGTATTTGTAACGCAATATTATTATACACTGATACATGAAAGAAGAAACTAAGAAAAAAACTAAACGTAGGAATGCAATTTGAAATAAACAAAAAAGGGATACGATAATCGTGATTTTAAAGAAACAAACCGAAAGAAAAGGATGTCAAATAAAAATAGAAAGACAGAACATGAACTGTATGGAATAATATATTTCATGATCGCGAACTGTACTTACACGTCGCTGAATAAAAAAAATATTTCGATATTATACATAATTAAGAAACTGATCGAGGGTATGTGTGTGTAGTAAGAAACCTTAAAAAGATGAGAAGAAATGGAAAGGGGCAGAAGGAAGGAAAGAAATGAGAAATAGGCAGCGATTGATCGAAGTTATTAAACAAGCTATTAAAAGAATAATAATAATAATAATAATAATAATAATACCTACGCAAAAAAAAATAAAATAAAAATGCAAATCGAAGATCGTCGATCTAAATGTAATATAACTATTAATCGTGTAACGGTTATACTAATTTGTATCGATTACTATTGCACGGTGATTACACGTCGGTCCTTTTCCATTCGACCATAATTATTATAATAATAATAATAATATTAATATTAATAATAATAAAAATAATAATATAATAATATAATAATAATAATAATAATAATAATAATAATAATAAAAATCATCATCGTGAAGCGGAAACGATAGAAAAACGCGACACCGATCGTTAAGAAAGAAAAATTAATAAAAAAAGAAAGAGAGTAAAAATAAAACACAATTTAGCCTTTGTTATCGCGTAGAGAGAAATAAAAATAAAAATAAAATAAAATAAATAATAAAATAATAAATAAAATAAAATAACAGTTTGGGGGGCCGAGTGATGACACAATTTTCGTTCGCTTTTGTTTTTTACACCAACAGCGCGAACGAGGATTTCAAAATGACACGCGTATCGATGAGATCTAATACTAATACTACTATTACACCTGCGTTTTAATTCGCGAAAAGAAGAGTATTATTATTAATTATTAATTATTAATTATTACTTATTAATTATTATTGTTAAAAGAGAAAATAGTGTCGAGAAGATAAAGAATAACACGTGTTTATTAAAAAAAAAAACAAAAATAAAAACCAAAAAAAAACAGAGATAGGAGGAGGTGGGTGAAGAAGTTAAAATGAACGTAAAAGATAATAGAAAGGTAAATGAAATACAAGGGTTAGGGTGGTTAAAAAAAAAAAAATGGGAGAGGAAGGAAAGTGGTAGAGAATAACTGGGTCGAGAAGAAAAGTATCTCGCTGTGTATATTCCGTGCTGGTTGTGTCAAGAAGAAAAAGAAGAAGATGATGAGGAAGAGAAGATGAAGAAGAAGACATTGCAGAAAGCTTCTCCCTGAGGGGGCTTTTTAAATCGAGTATAAATAAAAAAAAGTTGTCTGCCTCCCATGTAAAGGAACGTAATTAATGAGAATAATCACGACACTTATTATACACCTCTATAGTCTATTTAATAATATTACTTATTGAATTGTCAATCTCATGTTCACCTTGTTTCATCGTTTTTAAATAGTTAATAAACGTTTTACCAATTTTAACTATGCCTATTATTATTAATATTATTATTATTATTATTAACACATTCCGTACGGACACTCTGTTCGTTTCAACGAGTTTCCAGGGCCCACGCATTTTTTGAGTCCTCTAAAAAAAAATTTGTATGTTTGTACAATGCGTATAGGGTAAAAGACCCCATTATGGACAGAGGTCCCCCCTATATGAACACCTTGTTGAATGTTCTTAATGGGGGATTTTATTTTATGCACTCTTTCGAAATTTTGATTTATATTTATTTTTTTATATTAATCATTTGTTGTAAGAATATGTAAGGGATTCGTTGTTTCTAATAACGTAACAAGAAAAAGTCAATTATCTTTCATTTCTAAAATCGTTGATACAGTAAACAAAAATGAGATATTTCGTGATTACACCGTACGCAATGTGTTAATTAATTCCCACACTGTTAAATGGTTGCTTATTCATAATTATTATTTATTATTATTATTATACTGGATTATAACATTTAACACTTACCGATTAATATTTATCTTGAAGTATTATTTTATATTACATTTTTTCTTGTTTTTTGGATTATTTTAAAAGCGAGATTTAATTTCAAATCGGGACGACGGAATGAAACGACACATCGGTAAAAATACTTGCTTTTATTACATCGATAGGATAAGATGTTACTGTTTATTTATTTATTTATTTATTTATTTATTTATTTAGCGAAAAAAATCACAAGTTTTATCTGTTTTTTTCCTTTTTCCCATTTTTCATTATCATTTTCATTTTCCTTTTATTTATTATTTAACCGCTTAAGAAAATCATTAATCAAATTCGTCATTGATTTTTCTTCGAGAACAAAAACGACAATGACGATGGACAACGATAAAGTTTTAGCGGCAAACAGTACTCGTATTTTCTCACTTTTTTCAATTAATTTCTTCTTTTTGTTTTCTTTCTTTCTTTCTTTTTGCTCATCTTTACACGAATCATCACAGAAAAACTTTAATTTACATCTCTCGCATCTCAACCGGGAACTCAAAGTTTAGAAATAAAATATACATACATACATATATATATATATATATATACACCATATATATAATATATATTGTATATCGTATGTAATATATATCATATATAAGTATATATATATATACATACATACATCCATACATACATACATACATACATACAATAATATTTTTCATCTTCCATTGCAAAGCAGCAGCATTTAAAACATTCAGAGAATTTACCAAATATACATATACATATATATATATTTAAATATATGTGTATGTGTATATATATATATATATAATTATGTGTGTATGTATATGTACGTGTATATAAATTACAAGGGGAAACGTTACGACTAAAAAAATGTACATCCATAGTTAACTATTTTTATGTATATATCATACAATAAAAAAGCGAAGATAGTCTGTAGTTTATAGAAGTTAATATATAGTAATTATATCGCGGTATGTATTTTTTCTTTTTTTTTTTTCCATACTTTTCACAATCATTTATACGTACGTATGAACATATGCACGAGAGAAGAGCGTACGTATCGTTGTTTATATCTGTAAGAGTGTTTTTTTTCATCTGTGTGGGTGCACGTGTATATATAGGTGGTAACATATATACATATACATATATATATATGTATATATAAACGTGTGTCTTGTACATACGTATACGAAGTTATGTATTTACATACGCAGAGACTATCGAGACACTGCATATTATGTTAATAGTATTATAATTATTATTTTTAATATTACTACTATTATTATTTTTATTCATCATTATATCAATATCATTATTATATTAATTACTATTTCATTATTATTATTATTATTATTATTATTTATATTACTCCCTTTGAGTGTGTATTACGTGTCTGTATATGTCTGTATACGCGCGTGTGTGTGTGTGTATTTCTTTACGATGATTATAAACTACATAACACAGGGTGGTATGGTTTATTACACACACCCTTTGAGAGCACGTGTTACTATATTATAAACAATTATCATGACTACTTACAATTGTCGCTTCTAGAGTTACATTAAAAGATATACATATACATTACGTACACAATTTCTTCTTATATCCTTCTTTTAGATTTTACACAACACAACAAGTCAATGCACAAAGTTTTAAGAGGGGTTTGGAAAGTGGAGCAATATAGATGAAGGTAGCCTTACTATATATAATATGCGAGGATGATGAGAAAAAAGAGACGGAAAGAAGGGGTGGGGGGTGGATAGGGATAGCTAGGATTATTCTACACGCTTTGAAAGATTGTTTATTGAAAATAGTTAGTTATTTATTTACAACTATCGATCGCACCCATTTTATGTACGCGTGTGTTTTATTATCTATTTTTCTGTATTTTTCATCTCTCTCTCTTTCTCTCTTTTTCTCTTTCTCTCTTTTTCTCTTTGTTTCTACTCTTTTTTCTTTCTTTATCATCGAGAGATATTTCGGCTAAAATTAAAGTAGAGAACCCACCCCTTCGTCCAGTTATTTTACGTTCCAGCGCGAGAGCGATAATTTCAAACGAAATAATTAATTTGTCAGTTAATTATTATTATTATTATTATTATTTATTAATATTAATATTAATATTATTATTATTATTATTCTATTTTATATCGGACACACATTAACCGCGCAAAAGAACATTAGATCGTAATAATATTATTATCACTATTTGTTTGTTTTTGTTAGTTAGTTAAATCTGGTTTTGTTTGTCTCGCGTTTGTTTTATTAACCGAGTGAAATATGCACACGCGTTAAACCCTCCCTTTCACCTTCTTCCCCCTCCTCTTACCCACAGTTACTGCAATTTTCCCTGAGACTGATTCATAAACGATTGAAATTCATGTACGATGATGAAAATATAATAAAAAGAGGACGTAGTAGATAATTGAATTTATCTATGATTTTAAAAAAGGATATTTCGTGGACGAAAGGTTCTCTCTCTTCTTTTTCTTTTTTATTCTCTCTTTTATTCTCTCTTTCTCATATGTGACAATAATTATGAAAGTGATCCAAAGTGAAAATAAATAATAAAATAAATAAGTTTTGATCGGTAATTTCGTATATGTTGATATTAGATTTAATATTAAATTAATTTAAATGATATTGTCAAAACTGAACCCATCAGGATAGTGCTTGTTATTATTTCAACGTCATACGAAATTCATTTGTAACGTTCAATTGTAATAAATCTTACACTCTGTATGACTTAATACCACTTTCATTATTATGGGAACACATAATATATCACGACGATAAATAATATTAATTAAATTTTCATTTTTATCCTCTTTCTCTTTCTTTCTCTCTCTTTTTTTAATAAAAATATAACAAAAAACAAAGAAACATAAAAGAAAGTATTTTTTTTCCTTTTCATTTAAGACAAAAAATTTATTGTTAATTATTATTTTTCTTCTTCTTTTTTTTTTCTTTCACTTTAAACATTTGCAAAGAAAAATATAAACTTCATTACCTAAAAATTAACAAAACTAAGTTTCCTATATTTTTTTCTTTCTTTCTTTCTTTCTTCTTCTTTTCCTTAAAACGAATAAAAAGAAATATGATTTAATAACAACTTAAAAGTAAATAAATTTTTTCCTATAAATAATAATAATATTAATAAAAAAAAAAAATAGAAAAGAAAATTTGAGTTATTTCATTTTTAAAGGCATGGTTTTAATTATTGCAAGATTACTTAACATATCATGTTGAATTATTTTTCAATATCACTCGATGGTCTTCTTATCCTAAATATTTCCAATTTTCTCTTACCGATTGATAAAATCAAGCCGCCGATATTAATTCTTTTTAATTGCACCTATACCCAATTTATAATAAATGCAATTTCGTGCACCATTTGAAAAAAGAAAAAAAATGGAAAAAAAAAACATCGCTCCTATAATTTTTATTATTCAATTGGCTAGATAAAAAAATTATTGGCCAATACTTTATCATTTAAACTACAGAGAAAATAATAATAAAAAAAGAAAAAAACAATCTAGAACAAAGACTTAAAATTAATAATTGGAAGAATTGGTAACGCCCTGTTCGCATTAGATTCAAAATTCGCATTTTAAAAATAAAAAAAAAACATGCATTAATTTATATCTACAATAATAATTATTATCGCGTTTATCCATTGTTAAACGACGTTTTAAAAACAATAAAATAAAAAGATAAAAATAAAAAATAAAGAGAAAGATACGACAATTTAGGAACGGAGTGTGTCGCCGCACCAACTAAAAAGAAAAACCAAAACTGAAAATTAAAAAATACAAAAAAATACTGTTTCTCAATCGCGTGTGTTTGTTCTCTCTCTCTTTCTCTCTCTCACCATTAGAAACACGCATAGTGTTGTACCCGTCGGTCGTCCTGCATGTTTCGTAGTTTCATCTTTAAAAACACGAAACAATTGAATTTAAATAATAAACAGAAAAGAAAATTCTTGCTATAGACGAAATTTCGGTCGAATAACCATTTAAACAACACAATTCGAAGCTTTTATTAATTATTATTATTATTATTATTATTATTAATTATTATTAATTATTATTAATATTAATATTATTATTATCATTAAGATTATCATTAAGATTATTATTAAGATTATTATAATATTTTACAAACTTAAGCTGCCATTAATAAATAGCAGTTATTTCAATCATTGCACGTTTATTAATCGATTTACCGTATAGAGTAATTCGATATTAATATATCTATATGTCTTTCTATACATATATATTTTTTATTAATAATATATATTTATTTATATAATGAAACAACGTGTTATACATTGTTCCATTATATTATTTCCATTACTCTCACTTTTTTCTCTATCTCATTGACACACATTCTCATTCATTCATTCATTCAAATAAGTACACATTCAAAATTCTAATCTTATAAGCACAACAACAGGGGGGGACAATATAATTAATTATTTAAAAATTAAATCGCATTATTCGATAACTGAGATTGATGATGATGACGACGACAACGATGATTATTGTTCCCTTTTCATTTCATTTTTAGTTCTTTTTCCTAAAATAAAAGAGAACAATAATATACATCTTTCACAGATGTTAAATTAGTCGATGATATAAAGGGGAGAAAATCGATCACCACCAATCACATTTAGCATTTTTTCTTTACACGCGGACCTATATATTCTGGCTATTAATAAAATATGATCGTTCTATTTTTGGGGATTATACACACGCTAAGCAGCAGCAGCAGCAACAGCAACAGTAGCAGCAGCGACCAACATGAGCGCGTATATAAATCCGAATAAATATATAACTACTAATACAATGTCACAGGTAGCCGTCGTAATTTGTTGTTGCTGCTCATCAGCTTTTCACATCAAATTTTTTATATCTCGCATATTATATATATATTATTACTATACATTATTACATATATGTATAAACATATACATATATATATATATTCTTAAACAATATATATGGTAGAGTTCGAATCCTGCAAACAATTATTTCGTATTTGCTATTATTTAAATATATATTTATACATACGTACGTAAAATATTCACGGCATATTATTAAACTCTAATCTCAAATGGGTGTGTGTGTGTGTCTCTCTCGTGTTTTTGTTGTCGTTCCTGCAACCATTAACTCTTCCGTTCAAATATAGAATGATCAAAGAGAAGTAGGTTAAGGAAAACGATATATCACATGTAATGTTATTTAACAGAGTCAATTAAGAGTTATACTCAAATAGTATTAATAATTCAACGTGCTTCCGACGAATGTGTTGTTTCTGCTACTGTTGTTGCAGTTGCAGTTGTTGTTGTGGTGGTTGTTGTTGTTGTTGTAGTTGTTGCTGCTGTTGCATCTTTGGAATTAGATCCACGTATCTTCAACGGTCGTCCATTAGGATTTTTTTTCGTCTCTTTAATATCGGAAGTCTTGATTTCATTTTTTCTCGTTGGATTATATTTGTTTGCGAGAAATGAGCAAGTGGAATAGGACGAAGAGGATGAGGAGGATGAGGAGGATGAGGAGGAAGAAGAAGAACAAGAAGAAGAGGATGATGACGACAATGATGATGATGATGATAATAATGATGATGATGAAGAAGAAACGGATGTAGATGGTTTTTCCTGAGGAGAATCCCGTCCCCTCAGTGGTGGTTCCTGTCACCTGAGACTGATTAGCACCTTTTCGACGTTTAACAATGACTTCACCTTCTCGTTGTACTTTATCAATGTCACCTTAGATCCCCTAACGTTGATTTTCTCTCCGCCACTTAACAAATGACAACATCGTGATCGTTCTAAGAAATCAGGTAATTTTAATTCTCTCATGACGTCACGATGAGCAATAGTAGGTGGTCCGGTATGGGCTTTAGGATTAATTTGACGTAAAAGAGCATCCCGACTCTTTATCCTTAGAGCTGCCATTAAATCTTGAAGGAGTACCCACTTGTCCGAATCGTTGGCAAGAGAAAACAAGACTGGTAGATTAATATCGCTAACTTCCATTTCAATCTCCTCGAGCTCGAGTTTCGGACTATCCAAGGGTGGATCGCTTAAAGGGTTATATCCAGTTTCTTCTGGGTCTAAAGGGGGTGGAAAAGGTGGTAAACGCACTTTTGTCTTTCTTAAATTGTCAGATTAAAAAAATAACCAAGTGATTCATATTATAAACTTACCAAATATCGATGCGGGTCCACTGAACGACCAGAACGTACTGCTACGTCCTTGGATGTCGTCCAAGTGTTGTTCCAGAATCGTATAAGCTTCAGTTTCACAGGCCAACATTAATGGTGTTTGTCCAGAATACGTGGCTAATAGAGGATCCGCGCCGTATGATAAAAGTAATCGCACCAGTTCAGTTGAACCGCTTTCAGCAGCCTCGTGAAGTGGCCTGTTTGTAATTAACCAAGAATGTGTTTTGATCGATCAATTGTATGTCGCATTATTTGTATTATTTCTTATTTCTTTTGTTTTTTGTTTTTATCAAAGCATATTTCAGATTGCTACCAACCTTATTCCTCCGTTAGCACTTTCGCTTACGTTCGCCCCGTACGCGAGCAAAAGTTTAGCTATTTGTAAGTGACCTCTCGAACATGCTTCATGAAGTGGCGTGTAACCCGCGTTGTCTTTCGGACTAGGTGCACTGTTGAGTTTCTCCAAACAGTAGGCTGTCACGTCCTGCATCGTAACGTTTACCAAGAAGTTCGAGGTAAAACAAACGAGATATTACAAAAAAAAAAATGAAGAAACGTTAACCCACCGTGTGACCGAGCCTGGCAGCGCGATGCAAAATAGTTTCACCGACGCCCTTTTTAATGACCCACGTCCTGATCTCCGATTGAATATCCGCAACACATTCCGGACTTGGTTTTGACAATATTTGCTACGAAAAAAAAATATAAAAAAAAGATTAATGATTACTTTGAACTAATCCATACTCTAATACGAACAAAATAGAATAATAATAAAAAAAAAAATAGAAAAAAAATAGAAAGAAAGAAAGAAAGAAAGATCAACAACATACTCTTTTTCGTTCCTTAGGTGCTGCGTCATCCTTCTTCAATGGTCTCTTTTTCTTCCTAACATAATCGAATCCAGAACGGAATTTCCGCCTACCGGTTCGAAGTTTTAACTTCTTTTTGTTGCTCGGTAACTCGGACTCGTTATTCTCGTCCTCTATTTCGTTATTCTCAGTTTCCTGAGTATCGTTCGTTTCTTTCACCACTTCCACTTCTACATCCACTTCCATTTCCACTTCCTTTTCTTTTTTTTTAATTGATTTAAGTAAATGTCTTTTAGACTTGACGATAGCCTTGCGGCTTCTTAAAATTCCTGCGTTTCTCAATCGAGATTCTACCTTTTGCTTCAAAGTACGAGGCTTTCTTAATGTATTTTCAATGGTTTCGTTTTGTGAATCATCGTCCTGTGAAGTATCGCCATGAATTTGCATTGGTGGAGCGGAAGCTGGCCTATCCTCGCCAAATACTTCTCTAATCGTAGTCTGTTTCTTCAAAACACGCGTTTCCGTTCTCGTTCTGCTATTCAATACGAAAGTTGAAAACTCGTTCGGAATAGCGTGATTATTCTTGAACGTATCACGGAAATTATTGACCGTTTCTTTACGGAAATATCCTAATAAGAAGGAATCCGAAACTTTGATAGGTTTCAATGATTTACTTTTAATTATTGCCGACGATTTGCCTTTCGGTTGTTTCGGAGCTTCTGACGCAAGAAGAGGAGTAAGACTTGGCGTTGGAAGAAGTTCGGGTTCGTTGTTACCTTTTTGAAGGATCTTCTTTGTACCTTTCTCTAATTTATCCTTATGTTGTTTTCTCTTTAAATCCTTTCTACCGGTACCAACTCTTTGGGCAAGTACATCCACGATAGAATTGTTTTCCAATCTACTAGTACTTTTTGTCGTTGTTTTTGGTGGACAGGATATTGTGGTAGAAGATGTTGCTTCCTCGTCGTCTATCTTACTAACAAGTCCAGTAATACTGTAACTATACTCGGATTCAATATCACTATCAACGAGTCTCTTCCTACCTAAACAAACGTCAGAACTATCCATAGACACTGATAACGCTGGTGATCCAGGATCCAAATCAGGAAGGGACGTTGATAACCTATGGAATCTTGATGGTTTCGAGACTGTTATTAATCTCGTTGGCATTCTTAAAGATTTTTTATAAACGTATACTTCTTCTTCCCAACCTGGTCTAAAATCACTACCATCCCCGAACAAAGGTTTAGGTTTGCTTTTTCTAGAAGAAGCTACGGCCTTGGAAGAAGATGATTTAGTTTCTTTTTCAGTTTTATTCTTCTGAGGTGTTGTATCCCTCGAACGTAACTTCATGCCTTCGTTCTCTCCACCGTTACCCGATCTTTTTCTCGCACGAAGTCTATCGGCAACGGTAGAACCATGTCCGCCATATTCCACACTAACGTCACTTTCTTCGCTCGATGATTCACTACCACTCGATGAAGCCAATTTGATTCTACTACCGCGCCTAACTCTTCTTTTCCTACAAATGACTTCCTCCTCGCCATCGGTATCTTCCTTCTTCAATTTCTTTTTCGTTCTTCTTTTGATCAATGGCACTTCGTCGGAATCTTCCCCGGAAAGTCTCCTTTCATTTTCCTTAGAATCAACTAAAACTTTCTTCTCTTCCTTATTCACGGGTGATATATCAATCGTAATAGATTTTTTCTCATCATCTTTATTACTATCCGAGGATTCGATCTTCTCAACGACAAGGGCTTCTACGTCCTGTACCTCTTTTTTGATGTCTTCTATTTTGATCTTTAAATCAGCCGTTAAATCGCTAGTGTTTATATCGGATTCCTTGCTACTATCGTTACCAGTATCTTCTATTTTAGAAGAGGGTCCACCATCGAGTTTCTTTTTTCGTCCACGTTTCTTAACAGCATCACCAGCTCTTAACTGTTCCATAAATTTGTCGCAGGTTACTGCCCAAAATGGATCCACTTCGTTGATCTTATCGTTTTCCTAAACACAATCATTTGTTCATTATTAGTACGATCGATTTATTAAGGGGAGGGGTGGAGGAGGAGGAGGAGATAAATTTGAAGTTTGTATAAATTACCTTAAGTTCGATTTTAACGAGATCTATTGACGATGCCATATTCATACACATTGCATCGTTCAAAGGAATAGGAGGTTGAACCTTCGACAATTGCTTCCTGTCTCTCCTCATTTCCTCGAGAGTTTGACGCTCCAACACCGGCATCTCACTCTCAGAATCACTCTCTCTAAAGTCAAAGACCGAGGTCTCGGAGGAACTTCGAAAACCACTGGCACGTGGTGGTACCGTAGAGGCAACTGCTGGCGTTGGAGTTGACACGGGTACCGTTGTCGCAGCTACCGGCATATTCTCTTCTTCCGTTCTCGAAAACAACCGTCTTCTCGGTGGAAGACAAGCTGCTTTTTCCCGAGTTAATTTAGGTGGGCTACCAGCGGATGAACCGGATTGCGGAGTTGACGTTGATGCCGCGCTATCGAACTCTGTAATATATTTTAGGTGTTGCAAATATTTTGTTAAATAAAAAAAAGAACAATGAATTTTTACCTTTCGGCGTAGAAGATACATCTTGCGACGGGACTACTACGGGCTTTGCCAAGAACTGTTCGGTGCCGACCTAATTTAATATAGTAATATCTTCTTAAACAGCTTTAAACAAGTGTAAGATAATATCCGAAAGAAATGTCACGAAAATAATGGGAAAAATAAATGTTTACTTATTACTTAACGTATTATTATTAAACACACCCGAATATATTCGACTCTATACCAGTCATAAATATACCTCACCTGTTTGAGTTCCGCTTTCGTCCTGATTTTCGCGGCCAATATGGCTGCAAGCCCGTCATCCTTGTCACGGTGAATTTGATTCTCGGCTCCCCGAGGTCCCAAGAGAGCTTCCTTGCCAGGTAGCGTGGCGGATGAATTTACTCGCGAACCGTACATACTACGGGGGGCCTCTTGAGTGATCGAGTCTACGGCTCGCGGCACATGGAACTTGTAATGTGGCGGTGTGTTGCTGTTTCGTTCCAACAAACTGGCCGCCGTAAACGGCGATAGATTGTGTCTACCTATATTCGTTTTAGGTTCCACGGGGGCAACGACCTTTGTTAAAAAACAGAAAATAAAGAAGATTAATTTGAAATTTTTTCTTTTTATGATAAACTACGTAAACTACGAATATATATACGACACTATTTAAAGTATATACAAGTAATCTCCGTATAAGACGGTTGTTAGGTACTTAAATAACGCCGTTTTCAAAAGTATCGAGTTATACAGAGGTCATTTGTACCTTATTTTGAAAGCTTTGCTGATTGTGATTGGCTAAAATCGGTTGTTGACTGTTCAGTTGTTCTTCCCTTTGTTGTTTATTTTCAAGACTATTCCTCAATAGACTCAAAACGCGTTTGTCTGCACCAGTGTTACTTGGCTGATCTACCGGAGGTGTAGCCATCGCACTAATCGGAGGACAAGCGGTTCTTTGATTTTGTCTATAATTTGAGTAAGAAGTCTGACTGTTGACTTGTTGCGGTAACATGTGCACATTCGTTGCTTTCGAGATAGGTTGTTGTTGATGATTATATGGGGGAGAGGTACGCGCCATCTTCTGTTCCGGGTAATTCCTTTTATCACAGTAAGCTGGAAACCTCAAAGGCCTATCTGACATGAAATAATTGCCCAATCTCTGGTGCTGGTCGTAAGGAAATTGTGATAACAAGGTACCATTAGGCATGGCAACGGGCAAATTCATTTCTTGCCTTTTCTGTTGTTGCTCATGGGGCGACTTAACCGTTGAGAGTTTTTGTTCGATTTGCTTATCGATAGCTATTCTCCAAGTATCCAATCTAGGCTGTTTGTTCGGCGCAGTTCCAGGGTAAACAGTCTCGGCAGTTCTTTTAATGGTAGAACGATGATCTTTCTGCATCAACGAATTGAATTTGTTGTTTCTCACGTCATAATAATTTTTGATGTGATCGGAAGGATGTTCCCCCATTGGAGGCAAATTGGTAGATCCCATTTTTGAAGGATCTGCCGCCAGGGGAGGATATCTAGACGAAGATCTCGAGGAATCATTGGCCGGTAGATAAGACGACGAAGACGTCGGTGGTGGTGCTGGACTGCCGTCGTATATCGGCGTTACGGGCAGTGAACTCTTTTGAAACGTTGACATATGAGGCAGTGGAGTAGTATTATTCGTATATTGCGAGGGCAACGGTGCTTGAGGTTGTGAGGGTTGTGGCGGTGGCGGTGGTGGTGGCGGTGGTGGCCCATAAAGTTGCTGTTGACCCATATTTCTACGAATGGGACTATCATGTGGCAGCACGTGATGCTGTCTAAGCGGAGTCGAATTGAAATCCGGCAAGAAGTCGACTTTTGGTGCGCAAACTGTTTGCGGAGTTGTCGTTCGAGGACATACGGAAGGAATGGACGAACTCCTGATGCCACGAGTCGAGACTCTATTATCGTAATTAGAATAAGAAGCCATGAGTGGTGTCAAGTTTTGAACTGCTGGTGGAGCCATGCTTCTTGCACCACCGTTGCTGCTACTCCTCGACATTGTCGACGACGACGAGGACAACGATGACGACGATGACGACGAAGACGACGACGTTAGATTGAAATTACTCGAGTGCTTGTCCGTGGAGGAAGCCTCGAGATCGTCTTGCGCCGTCGAGTCCGCAGACGTCTTCACGGTTTTAACAGAAAGATCGAGAGGAGATTCTCTTTTCCTAATACCGTTAGTCTGCGGTGGTAATGGTGCTGATAATGGTGTACCTGGGATTGCAGGTATTATCGGTGCCGTCGAATTTTGATAAGATTGTTCCTTGTACGGGTAAGTCTCTGCAGTTCTGACAGTATGATGATAAGATCCCAAGAGGGCGGTCGTGTCGGAAGACTGATAGGAGTGTACCGGAGGAGCTGGAACGGAAGATCGGACCGTGGCACCGATGGATGTCACCGAAGTGTTACTCGAGGAATTACTGCCGTGATGACTGGGTGCGATGGTGGTCGCGTAAGCCGGATAATTTTGCTGATTAGGGTATCTACCGGCGTAGGTAGAGTTAACCGAGCTGGTTGTTCTCCCATTAACCGGTATCGTATGATTCAACGGCGCAGGTACCGAAGGATAATCTGGAATTCTCTGGGGAAGAACCATAACTGAGCTGGGTGGTGTAACGACAGGGACTTTGTTCGTTGAACCGATAGAATGCACTCGTCGTTGGATCGATTGCACTTTACTACCCGTTTCTTTCTTGTTGGAATGATAGGAGGACAAGGCAGCGATCGGTGGCAGATTGTGCGTGTTATTGTTTCTTTGCACGCCCGTCGAGGATGTTCGATAAGAAGCGTAATTCCCTGCGATTTCCCCCGAACTTCTTTTCGTATCAGCACCATTGTACATTACCGATTTGTTTTGCTGATAGTTCAAGTCACTGTTGTTATTCGTTACCCCGGGACAAATCGGTTGAGGTGGTGCTGCCATCGGCGTTGACTGGACGTACGACTGGTTGTGAGATCTATTTGATGGAGTGTAGTAGTTCCCATGCGACTGTGGATAACAAATAACGAAAAAATTAAAGAAGATAGGTTAATTTAGTAGAGACTAATAAATATGACGTTTGTAAAGATAAATGTTGTTTTACCTGTGACAGCTGCTGCTGCGGACTCTTTTGAAAGGAATGGTACGAAGACTGAGGTGGCGTCGCGTAAGGACTAGTGTTGTATCCGGCATTCTGATAGTGTTGGGAGCTCGCTGGTACACTGTAGGAGTGCGGCGTAGACCTGGCCGGTGGTGGAGGAGGTGGGTAAGTCGGCGAATGCGGTTGGAAGGCGGCGTGAGGAGAGGGTGTAGGATGAGGAGAGGAGGCGTGAGGATTGTGAAGCGTCGATACGTGAGGAGATTGTCTGTGGGGTGATGGGGTGGCGTGACGAGGTGGCTCGTGAGGCGAAGCTATCGGATGATAACCGCTTAAGCCCGTAGGAGGTATCATCTGTTGCGGATGGTTAGACGACGAAGATGACGACGAGGACGGCGACGGTCCGCTTTGCGAGAGAATCGTACGAGCAGTGTAGGCGTTAGGATTGGCCGAGTGTGGGGAAGGATTGATTCTAGGGTGGTGTTGTTGGCTTTGCTGCTGCTGCTGTTGTTGCTGTTGCTGCTGAGAGTGTTGTTCATGAACGGAGGAAGCTGCGGAGGGAAGATGTGGAGAAGGAATGTGCGGCGGAAGATTCTGAGGCGACGGAGGAATGTGACTGGATCCGTGACGCGGATTGCAAGGAGGATTTCCTGAAGTACAAGGGTTGCCCGTAGAGGAGTTGTTAGAGTTAGAGGAGGATGAGGAAGAGGATGACGACGAAGGCGCGCTCGTTCCTTCGATACCATATTGAGGTGGCCTGATTCGTTCGTCAATCGTCGGATTAACGGACCGAGTTTGTTGAAGTTGCCCACTTACGCGATAATTTTGAGACGATACGTAAGCACCGGTCGATCCTCCACTCGGCGGAGTTTGTACGCTGGATCCGTAAGAAGGGTTCGGCACTCGTTGTTGATCTTGTCCATGAACCAACACACTGTTTTGTTCGGCCGGCGTGGGCCTCGTAGCCGGTTGTTGAACGATTCCAGTCGTAGTAACTCCGACGTTGGCAGATTGATAGACGGAATTTTGAGAGAACGGCGCTGGTGCACTTTTCGTAATATCCGGATGATGATATCTCGGATAATATTGAGTTCTTTGCGCGACTATGGTCGTTCCACTTTGCGAAGAAGGTTGCCGGTCGTTCGCGGATTGATAATTCGGATGGGACGTCGAATGTGAGGTCGCTAAAATCTCAACTGTGGCAAAAGAGGTCCTACTGATATTATTTAGTTGTTGATAAACAGGCTCCGGAGAGTGATCTCTTTGAGGTGGTTGCAATTGATGCAACCTAGGTGAACTCGAGGTAGTTGCAGCTGTCGCCTGCTGATGAGACGAGTGGTGTTGTTGTTGTTGATCGGTGGACGCGGAAGATACGGACGATTGGTTTTGTTGTTGAAAGTTAGACGTCGTTGAGGATCGATGACTGGAGGGCTGCATTTCTGTTAATGTTACTATAGTACCAGGAGAGGAGGAACTAGGTTCGGAACTTTCGTCACCGGGCCTGGTATCCGGTACCTCCACTCTAGTTGGTTGCGGTGGATAAGGTTCCATCGATGGATTCCAAAACGGACCGGAACTCGTGCTTCCATTTTCGGTAGACGAGGACTGACCGACGTCACTTGAGTAACGCGTTGTTTCTTGATTAACCACCGACGACGTCGACGCGGAGGAGGAGGACGACGGCGGCAGTGGTGGTGGTGGTGGTACTGGTGGTACTGGTGGCGGAGCCACCGAAGAGGAACAACCCACGACATGATCGTGTGACGTGGATGTCGACGATGCCGAATTCGTCGACGAGGTTGGGTGATTGTGATCCTCCGACGGTATAGCGCCTGTACTTGGTACAGGCAGTCCCTGGAAGTACTGACGAGCCCCCTCCAACACGTTAGTGAAGCTCACATCCATGTCACGCCAACTGCTAATCTAAAAAATTAATAAAACGTATTTATATGTTAAAAAAAAAAAAAAAACAAATTTCCTACGATATCGTCGTCGCATCAACCAACCCAACCAAGCAACCATCGTTGTACCAATAATTACATTTAAAGAGATAGAATTATGTTCACCGTGGACTTTTTAAGAGAAAGTACACTGTCCTCTGAGATTAGCAAAAGATTCGTTCGCACTATAGAAGTACCGAGGGAGAGAACGAGGCCGAAACATTAATCTTCATTGTCTTATATTTGTCCGTTATAATATCTCCCCGTTCTCTTAAGCCAACCACCCTCCTCGCTGTTCCCTTTCTCCTCCCTCTCCCCTTTTCTCTTCTTTCGTAATGCTGTTAGTCGTTCGTGAGGGTACCTCCTCTTGTTATTAATTGAATTCGAAGTTATTCAATTGTTTGTAATGACGATAGATTTGTTAAAGTTTCTTCTTTAGTCGTACAAATGAAGAAAATATATCAAAATCAAATAATATTACGATTGAGAAATTATCCCTCGAATGTTATATATATATATACACAAATAATATATAATTCAAATTAAAGTCTTAAATCATATTTCAAATAATGATAGGTGACAGAGAGAATATTAAATCGGATCTGAATGATACACGTTATGTGATAACTCAGGGTCAACTGAGACAAGGCACGAAAAAAAAAAAATATCCTTTAGATAAAATCCGCAATTACAAACGTCATCCTTCTCCCACCCCTAATCCGTGTACCGAACTCACACACACATACACGCGTAAAGCAGATTAATATTACTACACATCGCATTATAATATTTAAGTCGTTAATTACGCGTTCGATTGAAAATTTGTCATTAATTGTATCTAAAATCATATGAAATTATTATTTAATTAGAAATCAACGATATTTTATTTATAATTGATATATGTCGTATGTTATAAAAAAAAGAAAAGAGAAGAAGAAACAAATGTACGAGCAAATAACAAAAATAATGACGTATTTTAATACTTTATTTTTTCTCTCTCTCTCTCTCTCTCTTTCTATCTGTTTTAAATTTTTCACGAATAATTATAAACGAAAATGAAGGGAAATAGGTCGTCCGTATTTAATTCAAAATTAGATTCGTATTTGTGTTGATAAATGAGATGACGAATAATTCACTGGCTATGGAGGAATGAAATCAAATGCCATTTTAAATACTGTTTAAAATGCTATTTAAAATGTTAATTTTGTTAACTAACTGTTTATCGAAATTTTTCTTGACGGGTCTCAATACGAAGGATGAGGAGGTAAAAGTAGAAGTAGACGTAAAAGTAGTAGTAGAAGAAGAAGAAGAAGAAGAAGAAGAAGAAGAAGGGAAGTAAGTAGATTAATCGTTGAAAATTTCGCGAGGTGGGAGATTAATAGTTCCTTTCGTGATAGAAGAAAAGCTCACTCACTCTCTCTCTCTCTCTCTCTTATCAAAGTTGTTCATATCGAAAACTCTCGATAAACGTATGCCAGCCATTCATCATTCCTGACACGTACTACGGCGCTTCGGGGCGAACGATTTCATCGTCTAAACTCATAAAAAGGAATAAAAAGAAATTTACGGAAGAATTCGAATGATAGTAATGGGTTTTGATAAAGAAAGAAACGATCTTGTCGCGATTCATTGACACGAGAAACATCAAAAAGAAAGAAAGAAAAAAGGAAGGAGAAAGGAAGGAAGGAAGGAAGAAAGAACTTGGATAACAGAAAAGTGAAGATGATGATGTACATGAGAGAATAAGGTATATACATATATATGTTATATAGAAAAAGAGAGAGAAAATTGGGATAAGATAGGAGACTCGTAAAGGTATAACGGAAGAAGCCGTACGATAGGGGATATAACAGACTACTACTATGGTACCTAGAGAATGGCTAGCGAGTGTTACAAGCACTAGGACTACAACGAAGACGTGTATGGGCCGTAGTGTAACGGTGCTATACCGTGCTGGAAGCGACTGAGGAATCAATATCGTGCTGTGCACCCTTGAGGGGTTGCTTCCCTTCGTCGTGCACCAGTCAAAGGCTTTCCTATATAGGTATTTGTGAGCTCAACACGTATATATATATATATGAATAGTCACGGATATAAGTACCTATATACTTATGTGTACTAACCTACTACACACTTATACGTTTGTACATATATATGTCCTATGTGTCTTTTTGTTTGTGTGTATGTGTGTGTGTATTTGTATAAATCTATCCTACGTGCATCTACGTATAGAGAGGGTAAAGTTGACTGGAATTCTCACAATTTCGGACACTCGATAAGGTTCAACGGTAGTGTGTAATAAATATCAGAGTTAACGCAGTGCCCGATATGTTCCAACAAATTCGAGAAGAGAAAGAAAGAGAGAGAGAGAGGAAGAGAATGAGAGCACGAGTGGTAGCTACGATAAAGGTGTTTTAGTACCGGATCAATTTCGATGAAAAGGTACACGATAAAGTTTGCTGAGGAATGGATACTATGCTTTTCCAAGCTAATATCGATCTATAGTAATCTCCTGTGCATGATCATTCGATTAACTCGATCGAGTGAGTTAGCTTTGAAATCACAGTGATTATGGTAATGGCAGTGAAACACGTTACTTTGAATCAATCCTGTCACGGTGTTATTTCGAAGAACGAATAAAAGTATCGTTTTTCCTTGATACTTTTCAAAGTGATATTTCTTATCCACAGTGATGGATATTTAACCATCTCTTTCCATCGAGTAACGCACTTTACCCTAAACCAGTTTAACTTTTTTTTCTCTTTCTTTCTTTCTTTCTCTGTTTTTTTTTTGGTATAATCTTGATTTCTCTGGAAACCATGAAATCCAATTGATCCAAGATACGTCATTGAAGGTTACTTTTTCTTTTTTTACTTTTAACACCATCGTTGAATAATTTAATGATTTTTCTTTCCCTTTCTTTATTCCTGAAGGGAAAGAGAGAGACCTTGACAATTTTAAAAGATCCTTGGATAATTCAATATTTGAATTTTAAAATAATTTTCATTCATTTTTCTTATAAGAAAGTATTTTATTTTTACCATTTACCAATGCTGTTATGCGTGCAACCTTTCAATTATCTAAATTGTAAGATTCTCCACGAGTAAAAGTAGATTCTCCGTTGAATGAATGTGTACAGAAGTATCAGCTAGGGAGAACGTAATGGGGTCAAGGAAGCCAAATCCGTGAAGGGAGTAGGGGTGAATGAGAGGAGGGGGAAAGAGAGAGATAGGACGGACGACGTAACCGATGAAGTCGCTAGTTAACCCTTTGAACTCGTTTGTCACACTGAAGGTAACAATAGAGATTTTCTAGAAAACCCCTAACACGGTCACTATTAAGATAACAACAAC
Source organism: Mischocyttarus mexicanus (assembly GCA_023678845.1). Taxonomy (NCBI): domain Eukaryota; kingdom Metazoa; phylum Arthropoda; class Insecta; order Hymenoptera; family Vespidae; genus Mischocyttarus; species Mischocyttarus mexicanus. The sequence goes on along the minus strand of JACGTP010000063.1, from coordinate 109,918 downwards.
GATCATTTGTTCTTATGTCAGTAAAATGTGTAGTTTTTTTTTAAACTTCGTTACGATAAACTTTATTCATGATTTTGTTTTTATCTTGTTTAAAAAACAAAAACAAAAATTTAGAAATAAAGGAATAAATAACATAAATATAATTTTCTTGCGTTTCATATATAAATCGTGAACAATTATTAATAAACAAATAAATAAATAAATAAATATATAAACATTGTCAAGAAAAGAAAAAGGGATTAGAAAAAATCATTGACGGTTCAATTCATAAAATAAGAAATAATAAGTGTTATGATCTTTTCTTTTTCTCGATAGGAAAAGGAGAGTAAGAGTATAGTAGAATGAAAAAAAGAAAAAAAACCAGGAAAAGAAAAAGAAGGAGAAGATCGAAAAGCTGGATCATCCCACCCAGCCGGTGCTTCGCTTCGTGGAGGAAATTGTTGTTAAAAGGATTTGTTCCAGCATCCTTTTCCTTTTTATCGTTCGCGCCTTATCCCAATAGCAATTAAGGAAATTTTCTTCGTCTTAGAAACGATACTTTTTCACTTCGATCTATCCTATCTTTTTGCTCTTTTCTTCTTCTTTTTCTTCTTCTTTTCTTTTCAGTTTCATCCCTCCGCTGTTCGTGCTTTTCTTTCACCTTAAAAGCGAAAGAGGGATACAACCCTCTCCCCACCCAGTTGTCGGTATCACTTTAAACTCGAAATTAAAATACACATCAGTCGAAACTTTATCCACCTCCGCTTTTTATTTTTTTTATTTTTACTTTCATGAATCCGAGCTTTTTAGTGAATAGAAATGATTCGAACAGGATAGAAATAAACGTAAGAGAATTCGTTTCAAAGTTTAGTTCAGTTTAGAGTTTCGTTTTAGTTAGGTATATATGAATATTAAATATAATTACTATTCTTCCTTTAGAAAATTAGAAAATCATTTAAAATCCTTACAAAACAGGGAAAAAACGTTTCTTTATAAAATATATATTATTTTTCATACTCATCTACGCTAACCTACTACTACACTCGTACATTTATGTATATATTGGATTGGTGTAAAACAAATGTCAAATTTTTGTCCACTATTCAATGAGAAAATCCGACTTTTTTTTTCCACCAACCAAATATACGTATATCTCCCTGTATGTGTGTGTGTGTGTGTGTGTGTGTGTGTATTTTTTTAATTCATTTTACTTCAACTCTATGTTTGCGTTTTGACACAGATTATCGAAATCAATTTTATTCCTAGGAAAGAAAGTTAGTATACCTAGTTTTGATAGAAAATGTCAACACCGTTTAAAAGGAAGGTTGATTCGCATGGAAATTCAATGTTTTAACATTGCAAGTAAAACGGTAACTACGATTACGACGACTACGACTACTACGAGGACGAGGACGAGGACGAGGACGAGGACGAGGACGAGGACAGGCAGGTCGAAGCTAAAGAGAAACTTCAATTCGCAAACGAGATTTTCAGAATACAATCGCTAAATGGCAGTATATGCGTGCCTTCGGCTTCTCTACAAAGTACAGTCGTATCCCGAAGGTACAACGTGCAATTTACTAACGCCAAAGCACTCCGCGGGAAAGCGGTTGAAGTACCGACAAACGTAAAGGGTTCTCCCTTTCTCTTCTCCCTTCCTCCCTTCCCACTTCTCTCTCTTTCTCTCTCTTTGTAAACTCGGTTTCAACGAAGATATCGCACGCTTACCACTATGCAACACGCTTCTCTTTTCCCTGTTTACACGTACTCTCACTTACTCTCTCTTACTCTCTCTTTCTTCCCAACACGCACATATAAATGCAAAAAGTATGTTGTTCACCAAGGGAACAAGGATGACGAATTTTAAAAAACGGTTTACCCCACGAAAATCAAACGCTAACGAACTTGACGCTTTTTCTGTTCTTTCATTTTTATTTTTTTTATTTTTCCCGTTGAAAGGTACACGTTTTAGAAGCAAACGTCGAGAGGGGACTCCACGCGAAAAGTGCATTGAAATTTGGTACAACTACATTTATTATTATTATTATTATTATTATTATTATTATTTGAAACGCATTACTGGTTTTATTAAATAAATTATTTATCAAAAATCGATGTAGGTTCCTTAGAAAAAAAATCGTTAGTTTCATTCGCCTAGTTTCTGGACCAATTTATTTTGAAAATGATGTAAAATCCAATTTCCATAGACCATAGGAATCTCCTCCTCTTTCCTCTCTCTAATCTATTATTTAAAATATTATAAATTATAGAAGAAGGTGTTTTCTGTGTAATTAGGTATGAAATAAGGTGTTGTGAGAAATAATAAAAGAAAGAAAAAAAAAACTCAAGACAAGATTTATCCCCATAAAACTATAATACGAAGTAGGTGATCGTTCCTAGCTGCGATTAAAGTTACGCGATGAGCCAACGATAGTGAACTATAGCGAACTATACCAACCACTACTGAACCACCATCCCAACCACCACCAACACCATCACCACCAGCAGCAGTTTCAGCGCCAAGAGGGATACATAAAATTAAATAAAAGAGACATAATGAAAAAGTAGGCGGTAACCCTGGAAAAGAACCGAGATCTCAACTTCCGTCGACAATCATAAACCGTCCTGTCCCGTCCCATCCCGTCCTGTCCCGCATCCGTGTTTCTCGTACCTTGTGCACCACGCTACGTCGTCCTCCCCACTTCTTCTTCTTCTTTTTCTTTCCCTCTCATACTTTTTTTTATTTCATTTCTTTTTTCTCGTCTTTTTCTCTTCTCGCCTAAGTAAGACTTTTCCATCCATTCGAAGTTTAGCAAAGTTTACGAACGTTGCCTCGACGAAGTAGAAGAAAGCCACTAACGCTTTTAAAAGATTCCCTACGACAATCTTTTTTTTTAAAAAACCACTGCTATTTATTGAGCGAATATTTTTTTTTTTAATTCTATTTAAAAATCAATGGTTAGGATTTGTATTGATATGCATTTATGTATGTGTTGTGTAGTATAGTGAATGATGTTATGAAAAGGTTAATTATATTAATAAAAAGATAATTATACTATTTATGAGATTAATATATGTTCATTATTTATACTAAGTAATGTTTAAACATTTTTCTTCGCTGTAAATTTAAATATATATTAGTTAAATATTTATGATCAAATATATTTGTATATTAATTCACCTTTAAATCAATATGCAACTATTATACAACTCTAATTCTATTTATCAAACTCTAATTATATTTTATAAATATTAATTATTTAATTAAAATATTTTCCAATAAATTATTATTATTATTATTATTAATTAATCAAACAAAATATTCATATATGCGTTAAACTCCCCCAATTAATTTTACAAAATAAATATTAATTGAATATAGAAATAAAAGTTTCTATACTATATGTACAATGTATCTATAACCGGTTATATTTTTGATTTATGTAAAGAATAAAAATGATTGGTTTCTATCCAAGCAGATATTTCATAAAATTTATGCATGCATGCATGTTTTTTGTTTATTCATCAAACATGTTCCTTCAGTCAATAATATTCACGATAAAAATATATATGCAATAATCCATCTTACGAAGGTTAATCAAAATTTCAATTCCTATCATTGGAGATTTCTTAATCGATTATTCATAAGGTGGTATCGATACGATAAGTCACCTTTAAAATATTCTTTCGATATCTTTTCTTCTCCAAGCAGCAGATTGATCGACCGATTCCGGTGACACTTTTTCTTCACTCTTTCGTAAAACTCTTTTCTATCTCTTCTCTCTTTTAACTCTTTTTTTTCTTTTTTATTAAATCTCCTTCCGATGGTATTTCTATCGTCACGACGAAAATCGTTTTGTGAAATTTCGTTAAGTTTTACGGGTAAGATGAAAATAAACAGATTTCGAGTTATTTTCGAATTATTTATCGACTACCAAGATGATCATAAAAATTCTTATCGGGTGTTTATCGTAGAAGCACAGAAAAAAAATCAATGAAGTCAAGGAATCAGATGATTTTGACAAAGAACATTCCCTACCTTTGATATTTGATTTTTTGCTTTCAATGTATGTAACACACACACATACACAATCTACTAGATTCGTATTAAATACAAGAATAACAAGAATAACAATAACAACAACAACAACAACAAAACATTCATGGTGTTGTTTCTTTATCTTTTGTGAGGTTCCTCGGTAACACGCCTACGTTCGATATCCGCTTATTTAATTTCCTGCTGAACCCAAAGCCGAGTAGTATTATCCCAATGAAAAAAAAAAAAGAAAGAAAGAGAGAGAGAGAGAGAGAGAAGAATAAAAACATTGTATTATCTATACGTAAACCCCTCGACCCCACCTCACCCTGATCAACCCCCACGTATATACCTCCTACTATTCATGAACAAGAGTAACATATGTGTGATATATTACTATTGGTAGATGCATTGTATGGTGCAAAAGTCCGTTTCCAACAGAATAATTAGATTCAAGGCCAAACGGGACAATAGGTTGCCCACTTAAAGCGGTCTTGCCCGGATGCACGCAACGTTTTGCTTCGAGCCTGACTAAGCACCTACTATACTCGTAAGCGCAAACTCGTTCCTCTGTGTCTACCCTCAACCCCTCAACCCCTCAACCCCTCAACCTCTTTCGACTAGGGTTTTCTGCTTTCGGTGCTTTTCTCGCGAACTTTGTCTTCCTTTCCTTTCCTCTCATCCTCTCATCCTCCTATCCTATCCTATCCTATCCTATCTCAACCATATCATCGTCCTCTTTTCTTCCTCCGACACTCGAATTTTGTAATCCTAATTCGTAGTCTGAAAATGTTGATCTTAACATTTTCCAAGAATATAGTTCTCACTCGATTTGCATAGATTTTGTCCATGATAAATAAAAATGTCCCGTATGAGAAGAATGAATAAAGTAAGAAATAATTTTGTTTATACACAGACGATAAGATCGATGATGATAAGAAAAAAAAAAAGAAAAAATTGTTCAAGAGATTTAATAAAGAAATGGAACGATTACGTTATATGATCGAACTGTTGAATTAGGATACGACGTGAAGAGGGAAAGAAAAAATAAAAAAGAAAAAAAAAGAAGGGAAAGATATGCAAATGGTAGGAAACGAGGGAGAAGACGACGAATTAAATCGGATATCGGCCGACTAATGGATATTAGAATTCTCTCTTAAGAATTACGTTAGTTTTCTCGTTCCCTTTTAGACGACTAAACCTCACTCCAGATTCCATCATCTCGATCCTAACCATATCCTAATTTAATAATATATTAAGTTTCACGAGAATACCCACCACATTTCTTTATCCCAAACCTTTTTTTTTCTTATTTCTACGATACGAAGATGTAAATTAAAGTCGTTAAAAAAAAGAAAAAAAATTCTATGAAAAATATTTGGGGTTTAATAGTGTAATAATTTAATTGTGTTAATACCTATGAAACCTGACGATGAATGCATTAGACGTGCCGGTGGTTTTTTTTATCTCGAAAACTTTGACGTTAATTACCTGGAACAAAAAATAATATCGATCGATTAGAAATTATTACCAAAAAAAAAACAATATATTTTTTTTTATATGAAATATTAAGTCGTTCCATAAGTTTCTTCCTTTATCTTAATTTACTTTTTATACTTAATATTTTATATTTTATATTAATTTATTAATATCAAGTATACCATAGTATTATGAACAAAGTAATAGAAATAAGTATCATAAATAAACATTTTCTAATTGACGTTTTTTAATCGTTTTATTAATATTTTCCTGCACATACAATTAGATGCAATTGTATTAATGTTTGACATTATAAAATGATTAAATATTAAATAATATCCAGGAATGATTATTTATACGTTGGGTTAGGTAAATGGTGATAATAGTTGGCACGGTATCACGGAAGTTTTACGATACAAACGTCACTTAAACAGAGTACTCTAAGTGAAAAGAGGATAACAGAGAAAGAGAAAGAGAGAAAGAGAGAGTGAGTTGCGAATGAACACTGACGTTTGCCCTACACGGTCATTAAGACGATAATGGACGGTAATTAGGTGCGGTGAATTTACCTCCGAATCCAGCAATTAACGTGGTGGTCCTTCCTCGGAGGTAAGCTAAGGGAAGAACTACTACGAGTAGAAAGAGTGAAAGAAGAATATGAAGAGAAGTAGAAGAAAGAAGATGAGGGGATGAGAGAATGAAGAAGAGGGAAGAGGTAGAGGTGAATGGTGAAACGAAACGAAACTAAACGAGGAAGAGTGGAGGAGGAGGACGAACAACTACGGTGTTAAATCCAAAGAGGATAGGAGAGGTAGCAAAGAGGAAACGTCCATGGCTGCAAAACTACAGGACTGTGGCAGCTGTTAAATGTAATTTGACATTACGAAAGTTATGTTGTGCGAGAAAGCACGTGACGTCTCTCTTTCCGTTGACCTACTTGTAGGTAAAACAAAAAAATTCTAACAGTAGAGAATGGGAGAGATACAGAGAGAGAGAAAGATAAATCCGTTGCTTTGCAAATAAATTATCCTTAAAAACAAATCTCAATTACATTTGACATTTAAAATATGATATATATATTGTAGAGATTCGTATAAAACATAAACCCCTTCGTATTTTTTATTTAACGCATAGTTGTTATTTTATTCTACAGATATTATATACAGATTAAATAATAATAATAATTAATAATAATAATATTAATCGTATAAGTATCAAGTTAATTAATGTAACAGAGTTTATAAAAATAAAATATCGTAATCTAATGAGAAAGAAAAAGATATTACGTTAATCTCTCCCAACCCACCGATCGAATTTTCCAAACCTATTTATATTCATGTTCGAACGAAGGGTACATATACGACAGATTTACGTATGAATCGACCCACCACAGAATAGCTCTATTCTCGTGTTAGTATCGATGCTTAATTAACGGTATCGTTAGTTTTCGATGATCCGGAGTTACGTGAAAATTACACTACGAGCTGCCTTAAGCGATATAACGTTTATGTATATATATGTGTGTATATATATATGTGTGTAATATGGGCACACCTGCGACCATAAATGGCGTATGTTGATGGTTCCTCTCTCTCTCTCTCCCTCTCTCTTTTGGTAATATTTCTAAGTAAGTAACTTCGATACGAGAAGCCAATGATGTTTAACTTATTGTTGTTTATATACAACAATAATAATAATAACATTAAAAACAGTTTATGCAAAATAATATGACTATTTATTATTATTATCATTATTAATTATACGTAAATTTGTTCTAAATCCTAATCTTACTGACACTCTGGAAAAATAATGACAGATGAAAAGAGGAAGAAGAACTGTGGACCCGAATGAAAAGCAAACAATTCTCACCAGGTGGAATTTATGCTCCTATGGAGAGAGAGAGAGAGGGAAAACGTTCCACTATTTGAAATTTATAGCTTTGGTCAGTCTCTCTCTCTCTCTCTTTCTCTCTCTTGTTATACGTGCGTACGTGAAACGTAATTTATTATTAGACTATTTCGAAGATCGATGAGATTGATAAAAACCAATGATAAAAAAAGAAGAGGGTACGATGATATTAGATCATGCACGATTTTGGTTGTCTCGTATTATTAACGAGAAAAATATCTACGATTGTAATGATAAGTGACTTTTAATTACAGCTTTTAATAATTTCAAAAGAAGAATTTCGAAAACGTATATATATATATATATATAAAGTAGATTCATTGGACGTGGTAGCGTGTAACGGAGAGCGTATGAAAAGACAATGAAATTCAAGACGACCTCGAGGATGTATTTCGTTCTCGACAAAATAAAAAGAGAAAGATATATAGAACCAGAGAGAGAAAAAGAGAGAAAGAGAGAGTTTTAGCAGACGAGTTATAAAAGGCAAGGCGGGTTAACGGACGCGAGAGAGAAAGAGAGAGAAAGGATATTAAAGAGAAAGAAAAAGGAGAGAAATACTTCAGAAGAAGAGAAAGAAAAAGAGGTGGAAGAAGAAGAGAAATAAGACGCCAGGAAATTTTCTCAGACGGCTCGTAGTGAGAAGAAGGAGGGGGGAAAAAAGGTGGAGGAAGGAAGGGCGGCTTTCGTTCCATGAAAAATCTTGCGTCTCGAGAATTATCGTAAAGTGGGTTACTCGTTTCGTGAGAAGCGTGAAAGGGTGAAAGGTGAAGGAGAGAGAAAGAGATAGATAGATGATAGTAAGAGAAAGAGAAAGAGAGAGAGATAGAAGGGAGAGTAAGGTCGTGTTCACGATGAGAGAAGGGCGGAAAGTGCTACTGAAAAATAAAACGATGCCGTGACTCTATATTCCACCTTGAGGAAGGAGAGAAAAAAAGAAACGACGATGGAAGCGAACAAATTTTCTTCATTTTTTTATAAAAAAGAAAAAAGAAGAAAAGTCACCGGAAAATTCTCTATTACATTTGCGAAATGTAATTCCTTTTTGCGTGATCCATTATTTAATCTCGTAGAATCGTAATATTTTAATTATTCGAAATAATATGCAACGAGTGTTTTGGAAATTAAATTTCAATTCATAGATTGAGTTCCAAAATTCGTTTGTTTTATATAAATATTTGTAATAATATTCTTTCAAATACTATTGTTCTATTTGAATAAAATAAAATATATATTTAAATAATACCCCGTTTGTAAGTTTCTGTTACAAATATTGATCAAATAAAAATATGAGAATATGAAAAAGATTTTGATGAAAAATAACAACAAAAAATAAAATAGAAAGATGATAGACGAACACGTATTGATTGAAAGAAGAGAAAGAGAGTCTGTAAAGTTGTCGAAAAGAGAAAAATATCTTTAGGATTTTTTATTTCTTTTATTTTTTAACTGGAAGGATCTCGTCTCGAGGATTGTTCTCTTAAAGTACGTCGTTGGTTTGCACGAGTAAAAAGAAAAGAAAAGATAGAAGTTAGAACCAGATAGAAATGAAAAAGAGAAGAGAAGAGAGAGAGAGAAAGAGAGGTTTAGAGAAATAGAGTGAAAGGTAGTAACGGTGTGGAAACAGAAAAGAAGATTGTAGAAGTAGAAGAAGAAGAATAAGAATAAGAGAAGAACGTTTGAAGAAAACCGAATTCGATGTAGTTTTTCCTCGTCTTTTACACGGTGCAATGAGTATGCAATCCCCTCCTATCTTATTTTCTACCACTTTCTCATCCTCTTTTAACCTCTCTCTTTCATCCTTTTCCTACTCATCTCGAATCCAAGCAAGCAAGGAAGCAAGCAAGCAAGCAACCCTCGAGCAAGTCAGAACACACACAAACATACCCTCGAGCTTCGAATAAGCGACACGACGAAGCGAAGGAGGGAGGACAAGAATCGTATTTATGAGGGTTTACTACTTCTTTCTGACCAAAGAAAAATCTCTATTTCAGATCTATTTTTATCTTTCTATATCATTCCAAACTATGTATAAGTAAATGAGTAATACGGGTGTGTATGTGTGTGTGTGTGTGTTTTTTTTTTTATGATTTTTTAATAATTTACAAAAAACTTTCTGATTTCTTCGAGCTTAAATAAAAAAGTTTGATAAACAAGAACAACAAAAACAAATTTACTTTGGATAAGAATATTCCAGTAGTTGGATTCGAGGAGAATTTAAAAGATGAGGGAGAGACAAGAGGAAGGGTGGATAAAGATAAAGAAAAAAAAAAAAAGAAAGACAGAAACATCCAGTAGACAACGTAGCGAGAAAGAACGTCGCATAGGGAAGAAGAATGCGGCTACGAGGAAGGTAAGAAAGCCAAGCGTTCGCGTGCATCGGTACGCTGCACTTTTGCCTGGCCCTGAATGCACCGAGCCAGCGATTACTCGGATTGTATGTACACGCGTATATGTATATGTATATATACATGTGCATATACATGGTATGCTTTAACGGAGTGCATCGACCGACCTTGCGATCTTCAACCCGCCTTCTTCTCTTTCCGGCTTTGCCGTTTGTTAGAATATTGATCGTAAGGGAATTATTGAACTCGTGAATTAAACCATGATCAATAATTAATTTCTTTTGTATTGAACTCTTATTAAAAAAATTAAAAGGTATTTTTTAATTGAATTAAAAGAATCTAACAAAAATATACGGTAAGATGATAATAATAATAATAATAATAATGATGATTATTATAAAATGTAAAATTGTTAGACTATCTTCGACGAGAAAAATAAAACACGTTTATGAATAAAACATATACGATCGATAAAGAATTTCTTTTTTATACACGAATAAAAATCTAATTAAAGAAGGATGTTATCGGAAGAAATAATCGTACGACTGTGATCGACGAAGTATTTTTTTATTTTAACTGTTTTAGAAAATGGGGGTGAAAACAGAGAAAAGAAACGCAAGAGGGAACACGAAGTAAGAACAGCGGGGAGGTCAAAGAAAAATTTCAAGCTTTTTTAGGGATTTTCGGCATGCGTAGCAAAAATTGTTGGGAACATAGAGGAAACGTTCGGTTGTTATCCTTCCCTGTTCGGAAGAAACGAAAGAAAGAAAGAAAAAAAATATGCATTTAGAACGGTGAAACGATTTTCTCGAGAATACGTTGTTGGCCGGGAAAATTTCGCGAGTGAATTTGAAAACGTTCTTTTCAACTACCAGAAAATTTCTCTCACTCGTAAGTTTATTTCTTTTCTTTTTATATCTACCACTACCACCACTACTATTACTATTACTATTACTATTCCGCAAAAGTTTCAAATTTACAATTGAATAGAAGTTCCACTCGACGCGACTACGATGCGATTCCACAAACTTTACGATTATGTGTCTACTCTACGTGGATCTTTTCTTTCTTCCTTCCATTTTTTTTTCTTCTTCTCCCTCACCCCCTCACTCTCTCTTCTTCTCCTATACTTCAAAGTCATAAGTCAAATCCATAATTCGTATTACGAGTAGAGAGAGAGGTATATAACCAATTTGAAATAAAACTGGACCGAATGAGGATACCAAAACGTCGTGATTTTTATCCTTCCGAGAAAAAAGGAATCACTTTTAGAAGGTTGAAAGTGAATAGGAACCAAAAGAATCCTAGAAAGATCAAGTTTCCTTTTTATTTCTTTTTTTTTTTTCTTTCTTCTTTTGTCGAGAAACGACAAGTGTCTCGTAATCGCATTCTCCGTTCTCTGCTTGGTTCCTTCCTCCCACCCTAGCTCCTTTTACCCAACTTAATCTGGTATCGCTTTGGCTATTCGTGCGATGCATTCACACACCTATATATATAATACACGTATTTCCCTATGGTGTACATATGTATGTTACGTATGTGTAATGGCCCGTCGAACCCCACGTCTCTGTGCGACCGAGCGTGTGATCGATGACATCCGTATGCGAGAAAGAGTTCCCTTTTTTTCTCCGAACCAAAAAAAGGAAAAAAAAGCAAGAAAAATATACTATGAAAGAAAGATAGTAAAAATTCTTAGCTATCTTCGGTATCTTTAAAAGACAGATACTTTACTTTTCACCCACTCTCTAAGACAAATTTTGTCCTTACCGTAACAGGTGGTGATAGTATAATATTTCATCGTATTAACTTTTATATATACATTAAATAATAATATTATATATATTTGGTCGGTGGAAAAATAATGTCGAATTTTTCCATTGAATTGCAGCCAAAAATCCGACACATTTTTTCCAACTAACTCAAATTATTGATATCGACTTGAATATAAATAATAATAAATATAATATTTAGAAAATATATTGTAAATGTATAATACAGTAACCAAAAGCGTAAAAGTAGAGATTCGCAAATTTTCGTAGAGAAGGAAAACGATCGTGATCCGTGTACAGAGTAAGAAGGGAATGATAAACGTTCAGAGGGGTTGGTCTACCCTGTGTTCAATCCCCCATAGCCCGAACTCACAAAAGCAGTCGTTAGTAACTCAGCCCCGAAAAGTCGGCGTTTCGAAAGCTTTGCCTCTCTCCTCACCTCACCCCACCCTTACTCCTTCTCTCCACTCCTCCTCCTCCTCCTCTTGCCTGGCTCTTTCCTTTCTCTTCTCATCTACCCTCTTCTCCTTCTTCTACCACCCTTCTCACAACTGCCACTGCCACCACCACCACCACCACCACCCACCCTTTTCACTACGACAGCTATACGAAAAGGTAAAGAGAAAGAGAAAGACTTCTGTCCCACCAGCAAACCAAACGAAACCAAACGAAACCAAAGCTAAGCAAAGCAAAGCAAAGTAAAGCAACCAAGCCGTTGCTGCTGCTGCTTCTGCTGCTGCTGCTGGTGCTAACGTATTGTCCCAATTAATTGTACGACGAGGTAGGATTATCGAGTTAGGAATTTGCGGCATTAAAATTCATAACTTTAGCCGGAGGGGATAATTAGCGTGCTTATCTCGCTCTTCTCATCTCGCGAGAAAACGTCCGCTCACGGCGCGCGCAATCTCTCCTTCAACCCTTTACCACCTCCCCCCCCCGCGTAATACTACTTCTCTTAAGATTTAGCCTGGAATTTTAAACGAATGAGAACGAATCTCTCTCTCTGTTTGAAAGGGGTTGGATTAATTGATTAACTCTCAAGATGGATATATGACTTTATATCAAGTACTTGACATAAGAACAACCTACTTTTACTTTAGTTCGTTTTCAACGTATCAAACAGGCAACACCTATTCGGTGTTGATTGAAAATATATTATAAAAAGTTCAAAGAGTTCTATCTTTTTATTTGTCGTCAAAAAAATTCTTAAAAAATTGCTTAATAAAATTGACAGTCAGATGAATTTTAAATACTGGAATTAGTAAGAAAATGTATTATTTAATATTATTGAATAATCATACAAATATAATTACTGTTAATTAAAATATAAATATTTTGATAATATTCATAAATACGATAAAAATATGATCTGCATCGAATATATTAAAATGATTAAAAAATCGTAGAAAGAGAAAGGAAAACTTAGGAAACGAGTAAATAGAGAAATAGAGAAAGAGAGAAAGAGAGAGAGAGAGAGAGAAGAAGAGAAGGTGGTCGAGACGATTAGTCGAAATTCGATTAAGCGAAAGGCCACGATCGGAAAGTAATTAAGCCGCTGTGGCAGAGGAGAGAATCGTCGGAGGTTTCCAGAGTTCGGCCGAGCCTCTAATGGCCGCTTAATACCTGGCGTGGCCACCGAGCAAAGGAGCATTAATGTGTTTCCTCCTAACACAAAGAGAGAGAAAGAGAAAACTATAGAAGAACTCTAATGAAATCTCCAAGATAAAATGGTACTTCTATGACAGTGGGCGTATTTTTGCATCATTCCTTGTTGAAACGTTACGACCCCTATTACGAATCCGCTGACAAACGTTGAAATTACTGGATGACACAGAACTCAAACGAAAAAAAAACTTCTACGATTTTCTCAACTTTTCTACAAGAAGAAAAAAAATAATAATAATGATGATGATAAATTGAATAAAGGAACTAAATGATATAAAAAAGATATTTTTGGATTTTTCTTTTTAAACAATAAATAATTCACGAAACGAAATATTATAAACCATTAATCGAAATTAATCAATTTGCACGAACACGATATTATAATTTACATTATTCCCATTTCTTCTTTATAAAAAAAAAAACAACCCCCCTCCCTTTTGCATATGTGAATAATTAATAGAGATAATTAAACGTAATCATACGAGTGCAAAATGATTAAAATTACATCTCGAAGAGAGTTATTTTAATTCGTATAAAAACATTATTTATTACATGTATATTGCAATCGTAATATTAACAACCATGAAAACTTAAGAATTCGAGACAAAAAAATGTGATATTTATCTAAAAAGATGAAACAGAAAAAAAAACAGAAAGCAAAGATAGATAAAAGTAGAAAGAAATGAAACGTTTGAATTTGAAAAATGTACGAGAACCAAACGATATCATTTTAACCCTCGTCCCTTATTTCCTTCATTTCACCCTATTTTCTAACCGTGTTCCTCTTCTTCCTCTTCTTCTTCTTCTTCTTCTTTCCTTACTTTTTATCGTACTATGCTTTTAATTTACGATGCATCGAAAGTAGCGTCGATTTATCGGTAACGCACGTGAGATTCGCGTTTTCCAAGCTACTCCGATCGTTTCCAAGGACCTCCTTGTCGTTTCCGTGCGTTTACTCGCTCTTTCAATACATCTATCTATCTATCTATCTATATACACACACACACACACACTTATAATGTCTTTATGTACGTGTGTGTGTATCCGTTTATACATTGAGAATGGATACACACACACAAGCTCACGTATATTTCCGCACTGGCGCGATTTCCTGGCTAAGTATGGCACCGATAAATCCTATGCTCGGTTTATCGGTTCGGTTTCCATTGTAAGCTCTACCCCCCTTAGGCTATAGTATATACTCGTGAACACACACACACACTCACACTCACACATAGACACATAAATATATCTATAATAAGTAGACCCAACCCAAGAGAGCACGTTACGAATGTGCATGCCAAAGTTACCCGTTAATATTTTTGTCCTACCTCTTTTAGAAAATATATATCGAACAGAAAATATTTGAAAAAAAAATACATATTAAAATTTTCTTTACATAAAAATAATACAATAAGGATAGATATTTGATAGTTTTTTTAGTTTTATTTTTAGGTGGAAGGGAAAATTTTTAATAGAATTCTTATCGTGAAAAATGATGATGATGGAAAAAGAAATGTTAATAATTATTAAAAATATTCCTATTTTTGTGCTTTTATTTTGATTTGTATATATATTTAGTTGGTGGAAAAATAATGTCGAATTTTCTTATTGAATTGTGGTAAAAAATTCGACATTATTTTTCCACCAAGCTAATATTTACAAAGAAAAATGAAAAATTTTGTGTACGATACTTGTGATTTTCTATGTTTTATATATATATTTAACAGAAACCTGTGCTATTTGATTGGACAAAAATGTAACATCCTTCACGTTCTTCTCTTCGAGACACCCTAGAATAACTCGGAACGACTGCCTCGACATCGATCGAGTCTTAATAATAGCAACGGCGTCGTTCCGCTCGACTATTTTTAGTGTTACCCAGTCATCGCGACCTACAACACGCTGCTTGACAGATTTTCAATGGCACATGTACGATTATCATCTCCTATTTGATAGATAACAACATACTAACTATTCAATTTTCACCTATTTTACATACTCAAAAAATGATCTATTCTTAATTATAAATATTTCCTACAAGAGATATATTTTTATAATCGAGTAAAATAAATTTTAAGTCTTTTTAAAAAAACAGTTTTGGTAAATGAGACCAATGTTCTTTTCGATATGATTATTTGATTATTCACAACGATGCATTTTCTAAATACAAAATTTAACAAATACCAATTTATTTATTTATATATTAATTAAAATAAATTTACCTACGAGTTTTGTGTAGATTTTATATTCGTATTTTACTAAAACATATTAAAAATAATAATAATAATAATTTCCATTCGTGGAG
>JACGTP010000063.1:79873-93173 GCA_023678845.1 Mischocyttarus mexicanus | reverse complement strand
AGTGTTACCCAGTCATCGCGACCTACAACACGCTGCTTGACAGATTTTCAATGGCACATGTACGATTATCATCTCCTATTTGATAGATAACAACATACTAACTATTCAATTTTCACCTATTTTACATACTCAAAAAATGATCTATTCTTAATTATAAATATTTCCTACAAGAGATATATTTTTATAATCGAGTAAAATAAATTTTAAGTCTTTTTAAAAAAACAGTTTTGGTAAATGAGACCAATGTTCTTTTCGATATGATTATTTGATTATTCACAACGATGCATTTTCTAAATACAAAATTTAACAAATACCAATTTATTTATTTATATATTAATTAAAATAAATTTACCTACGAGTTTTGTGTAGATTTTATATTCGTATTTTACTAAAACATATTAAAAATAATAATAATAATAATTTCCATTCGTGGAGAATACACACAGATGTACAATTAGAAAAATAAATACCGTACGTTAAGTTGCCTAATCGTGATAAAAAATAAAAAACCTCCAACCACATCCGAAATAAAGGAAGTAATTTTGTTATTCGTTGGTAAACTTAATAATAATCTCTGTATATCAAGTATAAAATGGAAGGGAGAGATTTAGAAGAGACTCATTGGTATTTCCGGAGGTAAAAGAGAGAGAAAGAGAGATCCAAACGAAAAGTGGACGGTGCAAGCAAGTTGCGGTTAACCGCGCCGTTTGAAAATAGTTATCGACGCCCTCGGGACAGGGGTCTTCTTTCCAAGAGGGGTAGGGGGAGAGGGTTGAGGGGGCCCTTTCCAAGAAGAGACTGCCCGGCGCGCGAAACAGAGACCGTTTAATTTTAAGTCTCTTCTCTTCTCTTCTCTCCTCTCTTCTTTCCATCAACTAAACCACCATCTCTTCTACTTTGTTATATTATTTTATTTAAAATTTTTTGTTTGGTCTTCATATCTTTTCATAATTTTTATTATTTTTTATTATTATACACCTGCATAATTATATCTCACGTTCACTTTAACATATCTTCTAAAAGAAACAACAACGGAAAGCAAACACTTCGAAATGTGTCCTAGTTGAATTTGCTTTACGATTGATACAACGTAACGATTTAATTAAACATTAACGAAAGGTAACAAAAAATGAACGATAAAAAAAAAGAAACTATAGGATAAAGTAAGTAAACAAAAATAAAAAATAAAATGAGAACAAATGTTGGTTGGAAAAGTAACCATAAGAAGAAGAAGAAGAAGAAGAAGAAGAAGATCGTTTGACCCTCGATCCTTCTTTTAAGAGATCTTCTCGTTTGACCTTGAGATCGCCAATAAAGATCCCAAAGTCTCGACGTTTTCCTCTCTTTCTCTCTATTTCTCTAAATTTTCTTTCTCTTTCTATCTGACTGGTTCGATTCTTCTTTCCCGCAGGCACCTGGTCGGCCTCCAGCCAATTACAAGGCGAGAGAGCGTTAAAGTATCGTGCAAAAGTCGACGAACGCGATCGAGCCATTCCCTCCACCTCCTTTTCCCCTTCCCCTCACCCCTGCCACCCCCCTTCACAAGCAGCAGCTCCTCCTTCTGCTCCTTCTCACCCTCTTTCTTCCTTCTCTTTCTCTTTTTATCCCGGACACACTCTCTCTCCAAAGAGCACAATGGACTTTCGAGTTCGTCGTCCTCGGTATCCGATCTTTTCCCTTTCTTTTATTCTCCCTTTTTTTTTATTTTTATTTTTATTTTATTTTATTTTATTTTCTTCGTCTCCTCTTCGTGGCCGTTCAACCTCGCTCAACAACCCGACTTTGACTGGTCTCGAAATTTCGAATGGAATGAGATCGTTTAGGACAATCATTTGTTCGTATAACACGCACCAAGATAGAAAGATTGTACAGAAAGAAGAAAACGAGATTTGAAATAAAAATAAAATGAAAATAAAATAAAAATAGTTCAAGACAACGGGAAAGATGTAGAAGGTAAAAAGATCGAAACATGATGATGAAGATGATGATGATGATGAAGAAAAAAGAAGGAGTCACGTAATCGTTGTAAGACTTGTTCCAACTTTAGGAGAATCATTAGTTCGTTTTAACACGCACAAAGGATAAGATGGAATAGCCTAAGGATTAAAGGAGTCATCCTAATCGAATTGTTTCTTTTTCTTTTTGCATAAATTCATTCCTTAACATTTTTAGAATATTCTGGTAAAATGATTTACCAATATTCGAAGTTGTTGGAAAATTACAGCTATTAGAAGAGCAAGTGTATATCAAAGGTGTCTTTGGAATGGTATAACTCATGTTCTTACAGAGATTTATACATAAAAATTTTTGTACACATTACTGAAATATTAATAAATATATCATAAAAAGTTCAAAGTTCTATCTTTTTATTGGTGGTCACAAAAAAATTCCTAAACAATGCTTTAAAAACTAACCATCACGCATAATGACACAACCTTTTAAGGATTTAGGTAAAAAAACTCTCCTAAAAAAAAATAATAAACCAAACTAGTAGACACTAAAGAATAAGAAGGAAATAAGAAATATAAAAAAAAAAAGGTTTTAAGATGAAGAATTGTAATCTAATCGTCTACGACTTGTTCCAACAAACAAGCGTTGTCCGTTTATGATTAGGAATAGAAAAGAAAAAGATGGAAATATAAAAATAAAATGAAAATAAATGAAAGAAAGAGAAGGATTTAACGTAGCTAGAGTGACATTTGGTAGGAAAACGCGTGTCGGAAGCACGGTAACTGCACTTCCGTGCAGTACTTTGCGTACACTCCCTCATTACCAGTACCTGGCTCCAGCGGTGCACGGAGAAGAAAGAGCAAAGAATGAAGCTTGAAAAGGCTTTCGTGTTCGTGAATCTCTTTGTCTTTTCCTGTGTTTTCTTTCTCTTTCTCTCTCTTACTATCTCCCCTATTCCTTCTCTCGTCGTTCTAGTTTTATATATTTTTTTTTCTCCCGTCTTTCTCCTTTCTATCCATTCCTTTTTTCATACGAAAGAAAAAGACACGTACGTACACACACTTTCATGCATTAAACTCTTAACATTTTCAATGCTACGAAAAGGAATTTCAATCTCCTCAAAAGACCATAGGACACTTTAAAATTTCATCTCGATAAAGAAATTCGACTTTCTTTTTCTTTCGAAAATGATGACAACGTGTGTTGATTATTCAAATTAATTCATTAAAGTATTATTCTTTTGTTTTTAAATGGAGACAATAAAAATTCAGGTTCAAAATAAATCTATCAATGAAATTTGTTGAGTTTCAGAAGTATTCTCTTATAAAATAAATTATTATTCTTTATCCAAGTAATTTCAGAGCAAATAACTATCTTCTAACTTCTCTATCTCGTTTATATTATTTAATACAAAACTGTAATATTTAAAAAACTATAAGAAGAATGAAAATTCATGTTAAAAATAAATAAATAAATAAATAAATAAAAAATCAGTTGCACGAGAGAAGTACTCTCTTGTATACGAGAAACGCAAATAAACGTCCTATCCGAGCACGCTTGACATGAAGAATCATCTTTATATGATGTTGAAGAGGATGATGAGAAGGGTTGAATGAAGGGAAGTGAAAGAGGTGGAAGAGGAGATGGAGGAGAAAAGGGGGGAGGGTTGGAGGGACAGGGAGAAAGTGAGGAGAATTAAGACGCGGACGCGTACGTTTACGTGGCCGTACGTGGATGATGCTGCTGGATAGGGGTTGGTGGTGGCTCGCGTGGAACTGTATAATTAGATTAGGTACAAGGCGCATTAGCATGTCATGCATATTCTATCAGACGCGTTCCGACGCTGAGGTGGGAATCATATTGCGTTTCGGTGGTAGCAATGCGATGTTCTCCTTACAACCTGGCTTCTCTATTCGTACATTCTATTTTTCTCTCTCTCTCTCTCTCTCTTTTTATTTCCTCTTTTCTTTTATTTTATTTTTATTTCACTTTTATTTTAATTTAATTTTATTCTGTTTTCATTGTGGATCGTTTGTACCATTCAAGTTTATCATTTTACTATCTACATTATTTTCATTAAGTACTTTTTGTATAATATTGGCACGTATGAATATGCAATTTTTATTCTGACAATTACTTGTCAAGTATATTGTCATGATTAAAAATAATAGAAAAATAAATTACGAGTAATTGAGTTATCGTATAGTTTTGAATATACGTCAACGTTTCCAATCAGAATCCAATCATTCAGTAATTTTTAATCATAATTTATTTAGATGACACAACCTTTGACAGATTAAAGTGAAACACAGTAGATGATTAGGATTCATAATTAAAATATCTTGTATTAATATACAATATTAATTTAATCTTTAATCCTGTTACAAGAATCTTTGACAAATTAATCATACTAAATACAATTTTTCCACCATACACATATTTTTCTATCGATCATATTAATATTTACTAATTTAATATTCCTATAAATTAAAATAGAAGAAGAAAACATATCCGAACTTTAATCAAATCAAACTCAAAATCCTTTTCTCTTCAAAATAAAAATACAAAACTATTGTTTCTTTCTCTTTTTTCTTTACTGACCTCTCTCTCTCTCCCTCTGTCACCAATCGTACAATACTTTAAAAGACAAATCAAAAAAGAAGAAAGGAAAGAGAAAAACAAAAAATGTAAATAAATGTTCTGCTTTAATCAACGAGAAAGTAAAAGTGCAATTCTATCGATGTCAACGACTCGAAAGTTATTACTTCGAGTTTAACGACCGAGTTTTCCCGAGAAGAGTTGGAAAATCGACGAACAACGGCGACGGTCACGTATATGCAGCATTTGCTTTTATGTGTGTGTGTGTCTCTATGTGTATATCTATGTGTATGTATGTATGTATGTATGTTCGAAAAAGTTAGAACGAAAGCATACGAGAAAGTCATTACTAGTTTCGAACGTAGAATATATATTTCCTTGTCTCGAATCCGATCCACGAACTTTATCACATCAGAGAGAAAGAGAGAAAGAGAAAGAAAGAGGGGAAAGGGGATTCATTCTTCCAGTAACTTTTTTTTTCTTTTTCCTAACTCCCACCACCACAAGCTTTCTACCCGATTCTTTTATCGTTCCTATAAATCTATAAATACGAAAACCCTTCTATCTCATTCTTCCTTTATTTCCCTTTCTTTCCTATCCTTTTATTAGATCGATCGTAAGACGGGGACATAAGACTTATGGAAAAACGATTTTCATTTTCATCGAACGATGATATCTTCCAAGAATGACACGTCTGCAATCTTACAGATTTTCAAACGTATACGAAATCTTTGACAATGATATAAAGAAAAGGTATAGTAATAATATATTATCAATATTTTCTCCTACAATGAATCAAATAAATATAATTATTTTGTTTATTTTTATATTTATCATTTTATAACTTATCAATGTACTTACAATTCATTTTGATGTATCACGTTAACAAAAATGATTTATAATTCTCGTTAAAAATTGATTGTATATTCTTCATATTCTTATTTTTTTATAATTACATTGATTCTGTATTTTCAAGCAGATATTATAGTATAGTTAATTATTATGTAATTTATAATCTTGTGTGTGTATGTAGAAATTAAATTACTTCTTTAATTTAATTAAGAACGATTTTGATTGCAAAGTTTATCTTTAAATTGTATGCATCTACAAATCCACATGAATGAATGTTTATACGCGTGTATGTGTTTGTTTGTAAAATAGAAACGCGAGTTGTAAAAACTCAACGTTCTATAAACTCTCGTAAAATACAAGACGAAAACTTCTCTCCCTTTCGATCCCTGCCCTTCCTTCCTTCCTTCCTTTTCTACTTTCTTACTTTTTGCCAGTGAAAAGCCGGTATGTATGTATTTATATTCTCGCGTTAACTTTTCATTGTTCTAAACGCGAGAGACAGAATATTATTATACTTCCAAATATCTCTTTCTCTTGGTATACTACTACTACTACTACTACTACTACTTCCCTGGCAAAACCATTTTTCATTTCTCACTCGGAGAATTAAAGTTTATCACTTGTCGTGGATGAGCTTTAAAAAGTAAATAACAGGACGACAAACGTTTACGGATTTTTATGTTCTTTTGAAAGAGAAGAGTTGTAAAACGATTAAAAAAAAACAATTGTGACGGTAATTGATGTTAAACAATTTGTTAACATTTATTTTATGCTTTTTTTTTTTCTTTTTATCATTTCAATTATTTCAATATTAAATTTACCATAAGATCGATATTTTTTTTTTATATATTTTTAGTTAAAATATTATAATATTGTCAGTACAATATAAAACAAAATTGTATCGATGATAAAAACACTGGACTGGAGAGTTATAGAAAATTAAAATAAATATATATACATACATTATTATAATATAATATAAAATAAATAATATAATAATATTAAACATAAAATATTGTCAATATATCGATATTACATTTACTGTAACACAATAATTATTATCGTATATTAGTTCCAATTGTTACTCTAAACAAAACGTTTAACGAGATGAACGATAAAAGACGAGACACGCTAAGAGATAAACAAGAAGATACAGAATGTTAGAAAGCAGAAGAGAAAGATAATAGAAAGAGAGGCGTCAAAAATGATCGATGATTCCTGACCATTAACGACGAGAATCTCTAACCGCAACATATTCCTGCGTATTTCTCGATCGAGGTCGATCGATAGTTGGCAACTACGTGCCACCTTCGACCAAGCATTGATAACCGTCGCCCCTCGGCTAATTAATTCGCCAGCTAACGTAATTACTCGTAGCTTCGAGCCCGCGTATAGACACCGCTTGGATATACTATAGATAGATACATGAATCTCCACATACACACACACATACACAAATATCATACACCTACGTATGCACATATGTACGTATATATATATAGGAACAAAAAGGGAGAGGATGAGGGAGAGAGAGATCGTTGCGAGAGTCGACCATTCACGTATTTACCGACGAACGACGATATCAATTGGATTATGAAAGTTGGACGATCGTGGTCGCATCCATGTTGCCAACAAAAACAAAACAAAACAGACTGACAATGAGAGGGGGGAGGGAGAGTTGGGTGGATGATGGTGATGGTGGTGGTGGTGGTGGTGATGGAAAAAAAAAACAAACAGAAAGTTTAACCCTTTGCCAATCTGGACACCATGCTAACTCGATGATATTTTGATATTTGTTTGTATTGTTTATTGTAACGTTATTTAAAAAAATATATCGTGGGATTAATAAGAACCTATCGAAAGGTCTAAACTGATATTATTTCAAGTACCACTGATAAGAAATATTTGGATTCTTTTCTTTATATATACTAGAAAGGAAAAATAAATAAATATAAAAAAGGAAGAAGAAATAAGGTGGAAAAGAGAAAAAGGAGAGTATTATATGCTTTGTGCTTTGTGAGAAGATGCAGAAAATCCATTTTGCGAGGTGGCATAAGCAATACATATCGATGCTAGAAGGAAACGGATCGTTCTCCCGAATTATTGGATCTTGGTCGACCATGGCAACGCTATTGATATCGGCGTAGACGTCAAAGGCAACTACTATTGTATACATATATATATGTATGTGTGTGTGTGTGTGTATATAACTTATACATTCAAGCTCGTCCTACTACTACCAACCGATACCACATAGAAAGGAGTTTATCGAGGATGTCGAGAGTGAATTCGAATTTATCAAACGTCTTTCTCTCTCTCATCGTAAGTCTCTTCTCGTAACCAGGGATTGCGCAACCAACAACTATACTTTCTAAAAACGTTTCTATCTGCCTTAACTTGGACAACGTGCTATGCCAACACGATTAGAGATGGCTATACATTGAAAATCCCTTGTACAACCTATTCCCTTTCTCATAAAATCGATATACATCGAAAGTTAGCTGCTACTTGCTGCTACTTGCTACTTGCTGATCGTGGTAGTGATGGTGATGGTAATGGTGATGATGATGGTGGTAGTGGTAGTGGTAATGGTACTTTACGGTTTCAAGATACCGTTCGTTTAAACGTTCAATCTTTTAACGATATCCTTTCCTATTACTCTCAGAGTCGTACTCAGGAATTCGTGGATCGCGTCTGCTTGAGAATCAGGCCAGGAATTCTCTGAGGAACTGAGGTAGAAATTCGGGACACCATTAGGGAACAACGTAATCGCTTCTAATCAGTGTTCGCATTACGATGTACATCATCAATGTGATAGAACGCGCTGATTACCTATCGCGATTGCTATTAACTACCTTTCATTCCTAACGAGTTTTAATATTTTTTATTCTTATTAATTACTATATTTTAGGTCTACCGGAAAGTTCTGTCCGTCCATATAATAATGGCAATTATATTATTTCATAAAGTTTATTGACGATAAGAAAAATTTGTATTTTGTTTTATTCTAAAATAGGACAGAACTTTCCGGTTGACCTAACACATTCGAAGATCTATCTCTCTTTAATAAATTCTATGTTGAATTAATTTTCGTTGACTTTTCATTTAAGTCACATAGATCGTATACACGTCCCCCTTCCTATCTATAAAACGTGACAATTTCGTATGATCTGAATGGAAAGTTCAAAATAGATTATATGTGATTGTGTCAAACACTTTCTAAATATAAAATCGTTGTATATAATGAAAACTAAATAAATAATAAATAATCCTTACGGATGTAAGACGTGAGACCCGTGTTCGATGTTCAGATAGAGACTAACCTTGCACGTGCAAGAAGGATGCTCTTAGGTAGTCTCCCTCCTCCCTATCACTACTACCACCACCATCATCACCACCATCACCACCATTACAGCCACCACTTCTCCCCCGCCATAGTACATGGCTAATACCAACAGCCGTTCGATAAGCATCAACGATCGTTAACCACATCCATATACGTCCACGAATTATGATAATTTAATTATTCACGCACGATTACTAATATACATACTCGATTATTACGTCATATAATAGTATCTATCGATCGATCGTATCGATACACCTTCAACATTTCTTTTTTTTTTCTGAAAAAAAAAGAAAAGAACAAAGTAATCTCGTATAAAAATTTGAACTGTGTTAATGTGACGGATATAAAACCCATGATTTGAGATTAATTTAAAAAAAAAAAGAAAAGAAAAATTGTAAGTTTGAAGGATCATGGTTTTGGGATGAAGGGAATCAAAGGTATGATGTGGAACATACTACAAAGGGTGTACAATCTTGACCTAAGTTTGAGAGGGTTGTTGTGGACGAGCAAAACCGAATAACGCGAATAATGGGGTCAATGAACGTCAGATGTTTCTTTAGAAATGTTTCTTCCAGATGTATTTCAATGATAAATTTTATAATAATAATAATAATAATATTGAGTTTTTACAGTTATTAATAATGACAATCCTATTTGTATATTACGGATATCAATTATTAATTCGAATGGTTTGAATATGATATTGCTTGTTTACTCCTATGTCCTGTATTTTATAGATTTATTTTTAAAAAGGATGTGTGTGTGTGTGTGTGTGTGTGTGTGTGTGTGTGTGTGTGTGTGTGAGAAAGAGAAAAGCGAGTAAGCTGATATTTATCAGGTCAGTATTTTTAAACGTTTTTAATCAATATTTTAAATAGATAGTATCTATTTATAATAAAATATTGATATAGTGTTATAATATAAGCTACCAAGTAAAGAGATAAAATGCGATTTAATAATTATTACTTGTCACAGAAAATATATATTATTAATTAATGAAAATCAAATCTTTTTTCAAAGTATACTTGATTACAGAGAATTCAACTTACAACGTTTTGGCTAGAATTTCTATTCAACAACAAACTACTAAAAAATCCCAAAAGGTTTGAATACAGCAACACAATAGAAAATTTTTATATTATTACAACTTTTATTGTCTTATATTATTTATTAATAATGCAATAAAATGAACGATTAAGCATTTATCTATTAATCTTATTATCTTTCACGTTTTCTCGTACTATCTATAAGAGTCACCACTTTCGAGAAGGAGATTCCCAAGACAACAACGACGACGACGACAACGATGAGGATGAGGACAAGGATGAGGACGAGGATGAGAACGACGACGAACGTCGAGACGTTTCTCCAGAACAATGTAATCGTCTCTAATCTATGCACGATAATCTTTACGCGGTATATGTATACGCTGCTGTTCCGGATTGCTCTCGAGCTTCTTCGACTCGTATCTCTCTCTCTCTCTCACACACTCTCTTCCCCAACCAATTCCAATCCCCTCCTTCACTATCTATCTCTATCTCTTATTCTCTTAGAAGCAACGTGCATCCAGCAGCAAGCAAGATTCCCTCTCAACAGAGACTAAGGGGAATCGTATTTCGAGGCACGAACACGCGATAGTACGTTTCACCCGCTTTCATCCGGATACTTGTCCGATTGAAATTAATTGCGACGTAATTGGCCAAATGCTAGAGGATTATCTCATTGAAAGATAGAGAATCTTAAGAAATGTTCAATAAAGGCTACGGATATTAAGATTTCCAATTTAATCTATTTTATTAATTTTATTAATTACACGATATATTTTTTTTATTTGTAATAATTCAATAGAAAAGAGAAAATCATTTTAGAGGTTGTATCAAAAAGTCGATAAAATACAATAATAATAATAATAAAGACGAGATATAGAAAGATATTGAGATTCTTATTTAAAAAATAATATAAATAATATATCTTCATGATATAAAATAAAATAAAACATGAAAAAGATATATAAATGGAAAATAATGTTAAATGCTATATAAATAAAAATGCGTATATCAAAAATCATTAAAATGAGGGAAAGAATAAGGAAAGAAACAAAAAGAGATTAGAAAGAATTAAAAAGATGGATCGTAAGATTATAAGTGAAAAGGTTAAAAGATATATAATAGGAAAGTCAGATGAAGTAAGAAAGAGAGCAACAAAGCCAAGTTTCTTTATACACTTTCTGCCTTGTGTATCGCGAACTACGAGTTTGAACTCGTTAAAGCCGAAGGCGTTAAGTCGTCCAACTCTCGTCGTATATAACTCCGAGCTCAAAGTGAGCTTAGTGCTTACAGCAGCTTCAAACTTTCTTGCAAGCTCGTAAACATCATTAGTCGAAGATCACTTTATTCCTATGCAATTAAAATACCTGGCTTATGTAGAAACATAGAATACGTTCGCACACACACACACACACACACATACATACATACATATATGTAATCTACATACATTAGTGCAATTAAATGAACATTATTCTTTCAGCCCCATTTTCATTATTAATCCTTAATCAATTTGAAAAGATTTCATATATTCCTAAAACTACTCCTATCTTTTAATTTTGGTTATTTTTTGTTTTCATTTCACGGTCATGAATCTTATGTTCCTTTTTTAGTCTTATCTGTCGGTAAATCGTGCCAGTTGAATATGGAAAGTACTTAAGCGAGAAACGACCCAGATAATCGGAATAAGGGTATTTAAAGTGGAACGAACGTTAGCAGACCCGATCGTAAGAGAAAGAACCTTGTGATTATGTAACGATCGGGTGGTAAAAGGAAAGAAGGGAAGAAGGACGGGAAGAAAAGGACAAGGTAAAGGGTAAAGAAAAAAAGATTGAGAAAAAGAAAGAGAGAGAAAGAGAGAGTGAGAAGGTAAGAGAATATCGAACGTGTATAAAAGATCTGACTCGACGAAAAAAGAACTACTAAGAATTAATTACAGAACCCTGGTTCTGGATAGAAACTCTCTGAGAACAACCAAGAGCCTTTGTCTTATATAAAAGAAAATGAGAAAGAAAATGAGAGAGAGAAGGAGAGACTAAAACAGAAAGATATAGAGTGTGTCACCTAGGGGAATAAAAGAATGGAATCTCTAGACTTCCACTTTTACGAGATTCCTTCTTCTCCTTTGCGCAATGCGATTGTCGTTGAAACGAACGATTCATCTTGTTGCTGCTTCCTCTAGGAAATCTTTCGATCGATAAACTTTTATCTGTTTTATATAAAGAATATTTTCTTTTTTTCTTTTTTCAAATAAAAATATTACGAATATTCGATATCGAAGGAAAAGAAAAAAGATAACAAAAAAAGACACTCTATGAAAGTTTAAACCGCGAATAAGTGTACTTCTATTGGTTTATGGTTAATAAGTATCGTCGGTATTTGTGTCAATACTTTATATTTCGTATAAACAATTAAATAATATTTATAAAAGCTTCTTTTCTATCTTAAAAATTTTAACACGTATTTGTGCATGGAAAAAACTAGTTTTGGTATTTCTACTAAATGTATTTTTTTTATTAAACATTATTGATACGATATGTTTAATATTAAAACTCTATCATGCTGTGGTGAAATGTTAAAAAAAATGTTAAAAAAAATGTTAAAAATTATAATTGGCTTACTTTAGATTTACTTCGTTCTTAAATCCAATGCTGCATATCCATATCCATAATTGCATGTATCCATAATTGCATGTATCCATATATGTAACGTATATATCACTCTTAAGCACTACACACACTCGTTCACTCACGTATATACGCGACTTGAAATAAATGACGTACTTTATCTAATATTCGTTGTTACTTCTTCCGATGTTCGAAGAAAACTAACGATTAATATGAAAAACAGCTACGAAACATTCTCGATATATATCGACCATCAACGAAGGTTAAATACAAATTCAACGACAATATTCTTCATAGAATAAAAACGATAACATTAGATTTTAGAAATTAAATAAAATACGTTTATACAGCTGACCTACTTTTCTTACCGTTGACCTACTTTTCTCAACAGTGACCTACTACTTTCGAACAGATGTTTTCTACTTCTAACGATACGATTTATATCTGATTTCTTCGTAAATAAGATAATTAATAATTAGATTTATGCGTATATTTGGTTGGTGGAAAAATAATGTCGGATTTTTGGCCACAATTCAATGGAAAAAATCCGACATTATTTTTTTCACCGAACCAATTAAAATGAAATTATTTAATATACATATATGAATAATTTTTTGGATCTTATAATTAGTGATTAAAAACAATAATAATATTTAACGGATATTGAATTAAACCTGAAAAAGGAGATAGAATTTAAACGAACATCGAAGCATCGAGAAATTTCAAGTTAAAAAAAAAAAGAAAAGAGTAATAACTAACAATTATGTTTCTCATTCTGTGCGAGACTTATACGGTCGGTCGATCGACTTTTGACGTGTAATTAAAATTTGGAGATTTGAAAAGTTTCGCACACTGTTTTATCCTTACTCCCTTACTCT
>JACGTP010000063.1:69641-79786 GCA_023678845.1 Mischocyttarus mexicanus | reverse complement strand
CAACATCATTGAAAGTTTACGCGTGCATGCGTGCGTGCGTGCGTGCGTGTGTGAGTTAGTGCGAGAAAACGTTTAACGAGGCTCGAAATCGTCAACGAGGAAACACAACACGTTCACCGAACGCGAGACTGCGATATGACCAATCATTTTTCTGATTGGTGAGTACTATTATACTATATATGTATTCATACATTCATACATATATACATATCTACATATAAACGGTTTGAATATAGTCCCCATACATCGAGTGTGTTATGCACGTACTCGCAAAAGGCGTATGTTGGTTGTGTGTCGGTTTATCGGCGTGGTTTGATGTGCTGCGCGCCGAGGTTATCGATGATGCATTTGCAGCTGCGACAAGTACGACCAGAGCGAGAAAGCCATACAAAGCTAAAAGGGAAAGAGAGAGAGAGAGAGAGAGAGAGAGAGAGGAGAGAAGAGGTGGTTTACGATGTCGATGTTGGTGATTGTAGTTGTGTGGATGCCGGCGTTCGACCGATACCAAATCGATATCTCTCGTCGTTGCACTGTGTTCGGTGCACTTGCACGACCGGAGATACGAAGCCGTACGTGTTTCCCGTCCATATGTTTTCGACCATGTATATGCGTATGCGTGTGTGTGTGTGTTGTGTGTGTCAGTAAGCTCGTCGCCCTATTATCGCGTATATACGAGAGTCCACAATTTTTCCACGTCGAATAAGCGACAAATTTCTTCTTTTTTTTCCTTGTTTTTTTTCTATCATTTTTTATCTTTTTCCTACCTATTACTCCACCTACTATATCTCAACGAAAATTCATTAAACTCGATTATTTTCCCTTTTTTTCTTTCTTTTTTTTCCATTTGATATCGTAAGTACAGTTAGAATTTCACCGGCGAAATATTCATCCTATAAAAAAGCACCCGACGATATTACGACTATCGTTTTCTCGTATAAACGCACTCTCTATGCAGAAATCAAATGTTGCAAAATTTATCGTAACATCGAACGATATGAAATTTGTTTTAATCTAACATAGTTTCGGTACACGTTGTTGTCATTAATAATTTACAGAGAAAATTGTCCTTTTTTTTTTCTATTTTCTTTCTTTATCGATATTTTCATATCTAATACAACATTATAGCAAAGTTTTATTACAAATGATTATTACCTGAGAATATTTTAAATGTAACAATTATTATTATACGAAATACACACACATACACATATATTTTAATATAACACATCCTAATTTAAATTCCATCGCTTATCAAAACGTATTCTATTTCATCTCGGGAAGAAATTGATAAGAAGAAAATAAAAATAATCAATTCTAAGAGAATCTTATGAACCATCTAAATAAAGATGATCGTTGTTAAGTTGAATAGAAGAAGAAAAAAAATGTGCAGAATAAGTGTCTCCCTATCCTCGATTCCGAGTATCTTTCTCGACACGTCGGAAGGACAGGAAAGTCCCTTTCTTGTTTTCGTGCCACGAATCTAAAACTCATCGTACACGGGGGGTATAGTACTCTATTTTCCTGCACCAAAGCAACTCGTCCTATCGTTTAAGCTTCGTGAAGAAAGAAAAGCACGAAAAGAGAGAAAGAGAGAAGAAAAAAACGAGAGCTCGGAGGGGGAGGGGAAAAAAGGAAGGGAGTACATGCTTGAAAAGCCGCCAAGTCTTTTCTTTTCCTACTATCGAAGTAACGTGCCACTATCCACCCTCCCTTCCACCCCTTTCTCTTCCTCATCCTCACTAACTTCTCCCACGATTTTCCCTCAGGAGAGAAGGGAAGTCAGCCAACAAGCAAGCAACCAGCCAGCCAGCCAGCTTTCGTTTCGATGTCCGTCCTACATGTGTGGGATGGTGGTATCCACGAAATTGCTCGGAAAACTCTGGCAATAAGTCGACGCTCACAAATCGAGAAAGAGAAAGATAAAGAGAAGTACGAGAGAGCGTGTCTTTTATTTCATTCGTCCAAACAAACCTTACGAGGAGGAGGAGAAGAAGAAGAAGAAGAACAGTTCGAAAAATGTCTAAAGGATTTTGTGTAAACGTTTTTACGTGTGCAGCAACAACCTCCACCCACCCTCCTCTTAACCACATATTCTTCTTTTCTATTATTCCTTTCTTTACTTTTTTGTATCCTTCTTGTTTTTATTAATCCTCACCCCCTTTTTCTAACGTTTTCTATTTCTGCAGTTTCTCAATCACATTCGTGTCATCGTTCTTGATTTTTCTTATATTTTTCTTATTTCGATCGATCGTTTTCAATAACACATTTTTATCTTAACAATTTGAAAGATTTTAATTGAAATAATTTCGAGATGTTCACAAAATAATCAAGGAATTCTTTTCTATTTTTCTTCTTCTTCTTCTTTTTTTCTTTCTAATTCAAATTACTCCATTTACCTTTTCTTTACTTTATCAGTCACACTTGTCACCGTCCTGAATCGATCGATCGATCGATCGACACTTATCTCTTACAACTTTAATTCGTCTTTACAGGTAATACACGTAATTGCATTACCATAAAGGTACGGGTATTAAAGAAATTGAAATCGTATTCGTAATTTAGCGAAGAGGTAAAAATAGAATGAAAGAAAGAAGAAACTAGATAGATAGATAGATAGTTAAATAGATAAAAGATAAAAGAGGAGAAAGAGAAAGATGAAAAATACGATAAGAAGAAAAAGTAGTTGACGTGGTCGTGGTGGTCGTGGGTGTAAAAATAGGATGGGTAATGCTCCAGTTCTTTAAAAAGTGCGACCACAAACGTAGCAGCAAGAGCAACACTAGCAACAGCAACACCAGCAGCAGCAGCAGGAGCAGCAGCACTTATTGCATCCGACCGAATGAACGAGGGAACTTTTATCTTCGTGGTAGACCAACGAAAAACGTTATTTTTCACGACGTACGTCGACGGAGACGACCACCACGAAAGAAAACCAACGAACGAACGAAGGTATGAACGAATGAACAAACTATATCTCTCAAATCTAGTATCTCTTCTTTCTTTAAAGTTTTTCAAAAGAAATTTATTCCTCTTTCGTTGGTTGTAGTTTACAAAATACACTACGAAGACCCCATCATTCAGGTTTGTATACACCGGGACACTTAACTCTTTCTAAAACATATGGTTTATTGTGTATCAAAAAATAATAAACAAATATAAATGTTTGTTTATATCTTTCTTCGATTAATCTCTATAAGATATACATATTATTTCGAAATAATAATAATTTTTATAAGAATCAGAATGAACATCAATCTAACACCAACTATTATTTTGAATAAAATACGTTCTAAGAAATTGTTACAACTTTTACGTCAATCTACTTTAGACTAGTTTTGAAGATAGATTTTTTATAATTCTGATTTTGTAAGTTCAATAAAAGATAGATTAATTTTATTACCAGACATTGGATATTTTGAGAGATAAAATGTTAATTGATCCATTCTAATTCTCCAATGTCTCATTTGTGAACTATTGTATATTATATATTCGTGTAAAACATGTAAATAAGATGATAAAGAGAACGAACGAGGGAGAAAGGTTGAAAGAAAGAGGAGAGACAGAGAGGAGGAGAGGATAGGGAGAAATAGGATTGGTAAAGTGTGAAAATATGAACTGATTTATTCGACATTCGATTCATCTTTTGAGAACATACGACTAATAGACGTATGCAAATTGTAAGGTTAAAGGGGAAAACCACGTTTTGCATACGAGATAAATCGACTTGATACGAAGCAAGAGAAATCTTTCCTTCTCTTACTCGCACACTCATTCACTCACTCACTCTTATTCACTCACTCACACTCTCTTTCATTCTCTCGTTCTCTCGGTGTTCATCTTCTCCGCAGTTTCTCTTTACTACGGGCGCGTCTAAATGTAAAGAAGGGGGATTGGAGAACGCGAAAGTGGATCATGTTAAATCCTTTGAATTATGGAATTTAATTCTACCGAGGGATTCTACGGTCGTTAGCCTTTTAAATATAACACTGACGGAAGAGAAGGAGAAAAAGAGAGAGAGAGAGAGAGAAACCAAGTTCGTTGAAAGATCGTGTAAAGAGCATCGTTAATCGTCGCGCAAGGCGATTTACTTAATCTGTTGACTGGGAACGTAACATCGTCCTTTCCTTTCCATTCCTTCCTTTCCTACCCTTCCTTTCCTACCCTTCCTTTCCTTCCTTTTCTTCCTTCCTTTCCTTCTCGAAATTTAAAGAGAGAAAGAACCATACGATTTACTTATACGAAAAGAAAACCCTCGCTAAACTTTTATAACCTCCACGTAGAATACCTACATGTGTAATTCCTTGTGACTTTTGTTAATCGTGTGGTAAAAAAATAAAATCCCTCTCTTTTTTTATTTAGTTTTCTTTTTGCTCGTCCCTTACCCCCAGGGCCGAAGCAAAACGAGTTCAGCGCGTTCACCGGAATCCGGCTGCGTGGTTTACGAAAATTACCCAATTAAAAAATACAGAATTTGATTAAACTTGTACAGCCTGTCAATTATTCAATTTTCAATATTTTCTAATAATCCTAGATTCATTCTATTGTCACAGGTTTACAAATTAAAATGCCAATCAATCAGTCGGAATCATGAAGAACAATCAAAAACCCTTTTTTTTCAAGATGAGTGTCTTCACAGTGATACAACTCATGTTCTTATAGAGATCTATGTCTAAAAATTTTTTTACACACTACTAAAATATTGATAAATATATCATAAAAAGTTAAAAGAATTCTATCTTTTTATTGGCCGTCAAAAAAAATTTCTAAAATATGCTTAAAAATACCAGCCGTCATACGGGATGACCCCTTTAAGTAGAGTTACCTTTTAAAGTAGTACGTTTACATGGATGTGAAACAATTGAATACATTGAAAGGATGTAAAATGTAGTAGATAAAATCAAATGTCTTCTTTTTCTTTTTTTAGTAACATGACGTGACACGTGTCAGACGAAAAAATCCATCTTGAAGAGACACAAGAAAAAAAAGGGAAGAGAAAGAGGAAAGAGAAACGATATTTTTTTTTTCCACGTGTTTTAGAATGAAAAAAAAAAAAAGAGAGAAAGAAAGAAGGAAGGAAGGAAGGAAGGAAAGAGAAGGGTGGTAGTCGAGATGCTAACAGGAGTAACGCGTTTACACACACCGCGAACGCTTTTCACGGGGTGTTTTCAACGGCAAGGAAGGCCGTGCTCTCGGCCGACACCCTTGGCACAACGTTTGCAAGACCGGAGGGTGGAAACTGAGGAAAAAAGAAGAAGAGAACAAAAAAGTGAAAAGGTGTGAGAAAAGGTGTGAGAGAGAGAGAAAGAGATAGAAAAAGGGACAGGTCTATGCCATTCCGACCTCAAAAAGCACACATAACACGTTTTAGAAAGAAACCTGTGCGTGCGTGGGATGACAAACTTGCACTTTTCTTCAAATCCACGACCATCACCTCTCTCTTCGTTTCTTTCCCTTCTACCCCTATCGAGACATTTCTTTTTTTATTTTTCACTTCCCCCTCCTGTTTTATTTTCGTCACGTTTATATCCATGTTCTTTGAAAATTGTGTCGAGAGTTGTAATTTGATTGTAACGTTCTAAACATAATTATAAGCTTATTATAATTTCAATTCACGATATTAATCTTTACGTTAATATATTTTTAATTATATTCAATAATAATATTATATAAAAATCATAATTTGAAAAATAAATATATCTCGTGATTTTAAATAAATTAAAAATGTAATTAATAAAATCGAAACGAAAATAAAATGTCTTTTGATTAGAAGAATATTGAAAAATGTTTAAGTATAATAAATATCTATCAATCTATCAAAAGATATATCATATTTTTATTAGAAATTGTCATGTCCTAATAATATTGTACATATATATAGCAGAGAGGTCCTGTTATCGAATCGAAGCCACAAACGCAGAACAATCGTGCAGGTTGATAAATTATCGATAGGGTCGCTTTATCGAGCGATAAATGCGGCACGGGTCCGTTGTATAATCCGACTGTAATAGTAATCCTACGATTATTCCGATATTTGTGTTCTCACGATTACCATTAGACAGATCGTTCGCGACCTAATGACATAATCGAGATCCGAAGCCCACTGTCAATTTAATGCATTCCTATTAAATCCCATACCTGGTGGGCTCTGCTACTGATCGGTCCCCGTCTACAACTACACCATTTCTATTATGTATTATATATATCTGTCTTATATATCATACTAAGAAATATATATATACATATATACGTATATATATGTATTTATGCATCTATACGCATCCACAAGTATATATACACCTATATACACCTATAAACACGTACCTGTACACATTAATATATCCAGCAGGTGTATATATGTATATATATATGTTAGTATATAAGTACAACATACTATCAATAATCCTTGTTCAAGTTCGCGTGTCCATTACGCACGCGCACATAAAAGACGAAATCGTGAGACATGATTCTTACCACGTTAAAACCGGTTTCCAAAGGTAGAAAAGACAGACCTATCTTATTGGAATTGCTAATTAGGTGCGTGCGGTATTACTGTAAATCGACGCTCAGACTATTACTGTTAAGAGTAGAGAGTACCTCGTACACGAAATTCGCTAAAAGTCTCGTATTACTTTCTACCAAACGTTACTTATTTCTTTATCTTAATTTTATTCTTTTCGTTTTATGATATTTTTTTATTTTTTTTTTCTTTTTTTGTATTTTCTCAACAACTCATTGTCGGTATGATTAATGAAAATATATGTTTTAACGTTAATTAGAAACTTTATCCAACGATTTATATTATTTATATTAATTTAATAACAAATATTTTCAAATTTTTATGCAAACAATATACATATTTTAGGTATTATTAGACTTTTTAAATTGATATTAATTTCATTGCTAAATAAAGATTTTTTTTTAATTCTAATTGTAAGTGAAATTAAATATCCATCTAACTGATATAAAAAAAAAAAACAATTTAATCTCACAAGAGATATATTATCAAATCGTCTCTGAAGCATTATAAGATGCAAATGAGAACAAACAAAGTATAACTTGCATAAAGGAAAAAAAATAAAATAAGAAGTAGAGAGAGAAAAAATTGCGTTTCTATTATATCTTACGTAGATGCAAATGCTCTTGTGATTAATTTTTTATCGCACAAGTAAAATTATATATCTTTTAAATAAGAAATTCAATGTGTATATTTCTGTGTCAAATAAAAATAAGTTCTGAAATAAAAATATTAATATTTTTCTATTAAATATTTTATATTAACATTTGAAATAAAATATATTTATTTAAGATATTTTAAATATTTAATTCTTCAATAAAAATTATGAAAAGCTTTACTAAAGAAAAAACACAAATAATAATAATTATTATTATTTAAAATTTATAATAAGTGAAGAAGAAGGTACGAATATTATCCTATGACTCATTGTACGTAGTATAAATATACTTTAGAGAATCTTATATCTACTAATTAACGTACAACACATACACATAGAAAGTCATACCGTTTAATAGATATATGATTGATGATCGGAAACAAGAGACATTGATTTGAACGTAAACAACATGGTTTAAGGTAAAAATAAGGAAAAATAAATGGGGTAAGAGAATATAGCATAATTTCCTGCGCTTAGTATACACACTCGCGAAACCTTGATACTCGAGTAGAGCCCATAAATCCAGGGTGTCGTCGATGCAATCAATTCACTTTAATCAGAAACGTCCAACCGAGTCGCGGACTCTTCTTATTAACGCAGCTGCAACCGAGAACTGCATTAGATACAGTTCCTTACAAAAGTATAATACGATCGTTTAAATTCTAACGATTGAAATGGAAATAAAAAAAGGAAAACTCATTTATATTTCTGCACAATTAAACATAATTATTAGTTATCAATCATTATTCGTGCTAAAAGATTTTAGATTTTCAAAAGTGAAATCATTAATCGAGTATCAAATAATTATCAATCGTGTAATAGAAAATTCGAATAATTATTGAATATTAATAAACACGTGTAAGAAAATATAGCAAAAATATTCGAGTGGTTCTATATAATAATCATTTATTTATTGTTAAAAATTATATTCAGAAAAAAAGTAAAAGAAAGAAAGAATTCATTGCCATATGATTTTGCAAAAGTATTTAAACAATACGAGTTACGAGTTTCAGATTTTCAATCTAACGAGAGATAATATTAAAGTAACTCTTCCTTTCTTTGTGTTTCGTTACCGAGTAAAGCAAAAAAAAAAATATGAGAAGAAAACCTTTGAGTAGTAAATCAAAGAAGATAAAAAGAGAAATATGACGAAGTTCTCGTTAATTATCTCTCTCTCTCTTTCTCTCTTTCTCTCTCTCTCGGTATAATTATTATCTACGATCACCAACCAACTGGTTACTCGTATAAAGGCTTAAGTAAATTAATTAGACGAACATTAACGATCTTGAAAGAGGAAGCGTCGTAAAAAGTTTTTTTCTTCTTCTTCTTCTTTTTGTTTTCTTTTTTTTTTTTTTTTTTAATTCACCTCAGTCAACTCTTCTCTACCTGGTGGTAACCGATGTACTCTCGTGTTTTGAAATATTTCTCGAATCATTTACTCTTTTTTTTTCTTTTAGTTAGAATACTGTAATACTTCTGCGAGTAACTGTATATCCGTACTTACGTATACATGTATGTATGTATATATGTATGTATGTATGTGCATATACATATTTACATGCATGCATGCATGCATGCATATGCGGCCCGGGTCCGTGCGCCATTAAAAGCAACGACCGGAATTATTTGCAAAGTGAGAAGACGGAAACGCTCGTTACTACCCGCGTTGAGAAACGTGTACAACACACGTATAGAAACTCACGTGTGATATTTCTTTTTCTATGTATTCTTCCTATTCTATATGTTATACGTGTGTGCATATATATATATGTGTTCACATATCACTGACTCTCTCCAATATACATAATAAAAACGTTTTCGAATTATAAGGGTGAACGCGTTATTTAAATAATTACCACACGTATCTGCATTTCAAAACGTTCGAGTAAATCAAATTTAGTTTTTTTCTTGTTTTAAATTAAATGAAAAATATAAGACAAGTTTTAGAATGATCTACAATTCGTTACCATTTACCAAACACGATTGGTTTTATGAACTTTTAATATGTTTTCTCTTTAAAAAGTCTCTGTAATTCGATATTATCTTCAAATAAGAATTTATAAAATATGAAAAAGGAAGAATATTCAAAGTGGGCTTTAAAAATAATTATATTGGGTGAGGTAAAAAGTTCTGAGCGGTTTTTTACTCTTCATTTCGACGATATAAACGCTCAGAACTCTACTTTACCAAATATTTGGCCTTAAAAAATAATTTCCGTTGAATGAAAAAATCAATAAATATCGTAAATATTCTTTTCTCTCTCCCCTTTCCCCAATTCTTTAAAAAATCAGATGATTTTCGTATTAACAAAAATGAGTATTGAAAATAACCGCCTTGATGTTTTTTTTCCTCTAAATAAAACCACTTGTAATAATATTTCAAAAATTTTCTAATATCTAACGAATACCGTGTTTCTTATTTTTTTCGCATAATCAAACAGGTTTAAGTAACTCAACTGTACCCGCGGCATGCATAGCAACGTCGATTAACGGTAAAGCGAAAATGCAGGAACACGATTATACGGGCCGAGTACGAAATAGTGGTTTGAAATAAAAAGGTGTTAAAGAGTGAATGAAAAAGAGAAGAAAAAGATATATAAAAAAGATAAAGGGAAGAGATAGGGTAGTCTAAGCAAAAAAAAAAAAATAAAATAAAATGGTGGTAATACCTGGTGTGGCTGCAGGGTGTCGGGGATGGGCTGCGGGCTATTAGCCGGCCGTGCTTATGGGACGCATCGGCGCAACCTCCACCTCCAAGCCTTTCCGATTTTGTCTCTGCATTCTGTAAACAAAATATCAGATAATTATAGATTATTTATAATCTTAACAAACAAATCTTACGTTTTACATTTATCTACCAATATGACCATTTATGGGAATAGGCTAATAAAAATACCTCCTTGGGAATTGTAACACTCAAAAGAGCTGAGACAAGTTGTATCCCTCCTAGATTTTATTGAAACTTTACACACTT
>JACGTP010000063.1:56464-68881 GCA_023678845.1 Mischocyttarus mexicanus | reverse complement strand
GAAAAAGAGAAGAAAAAGATATATAAAAAAGATAAAGGGAAGAGATAGGGTAGTCTAAGCAAAAAAAAAAAAATAAAATAAAATGGTGGTAATACCTGGTGTGGCTGCAGGGTGTCGGGGATGGGCTGCGGGCTATTAGCCGGCCGTGCTTATGGGACGCATCGGCGCAACCTCCACCTCCAAGCCTTTCCGATTTTGTCTCTGCATTCTGTAAACAAAATATCAGATAATTATAGATTATTTATAATCTTAACAAA
Organism: Mischocyttarus mexicanus; assembly: GCA_023678845.1. Lineage (NCBI taxonomy): Eukaryota > Metazoa > Arthropoda > Insecta > Hymenoptera > Vespidae > Mischocyttarus > Mischocyttarus mexicanus. The sequence goes on along the minus strand of JACGTP010000063.1, from coordinate 68,624 downwards.
CAAATCTTACGTTTTACATTTATCTACCAATATGACCATTTATGGGAATAGGCTAATAAAAATACCTCCTTGGGAATTGTAACACTCAAAAGAGCTGAGACAAGTTGTATCCCTCCTAGATTTTATTGAAACTTTACACACTTGTAAATGTTGATTAGTACTATCAAGTAACGCTAATATTATAGTCCAACGTTCAATATTTTCCAAAATATCGACCAAGCAAAGTTACAAGTTTGCAGAGCAAACCCAAAAATTCAATCGTATCAACGTAACATTGTATTTTTAATTAGAAAAATAATAATAGTTTGGTTTTTAATATTAATTTTAATTAGAAATATCGATCAAGGTGATTTATTGTCAGACAGAAAATATTTGAACGACCAATCGGGTAATGACGGTGTATTAAAACTTGCTACAAATTTATTTACCCGATCCACAAGTTTTACGTATTATTAATTATTATGCTTTCTAATAAATGAGTTTGAAAATATTATTATTATTATTATTTTTTGTTTTTATAATACAACGACAACTACGAGTTAAAGATTTTTAATTAAACACCGACTTAATAAATTGTTCTAGCGTAAAAACTCATTTTGATACGGGCGGTAGGACAAATTGCGTTTAAATTTTCTAAAAGGTGGTGGATAAAATAAAAAAAAAAACAAAGAGGGAGAAAAAAGGGAGAGAGGGGGGTGAGGATGAAGAAAATAGAGAAGATAGGAAAGAAGGAAGGATGTCCGTTGTGTGTTTGAACTAAAACGATGGTGTTGCATCAGTATGCGAACGGTGTGTCTGATTAAACGTCGATATGTTCCCTTCCTCACCCTCTATTTCGCCTTCCACATCAACCCTACCCCCTCACCATCCCCTTTTCTCATGTACACATAGAAGAGGGAATCACGAACGCGCAAAAGCACGCGCCTACACCCTCCCACCCTTTCTCCAACCCTCCTCGTACTCCTCACAATCGTGTACTACTAGAACACATTGTCGTAGAACTCAAGGGACTTGATCAACCAAATGCAAACTTTGAAAATTTTCTTGTTCCTCACCCCCACCTTATCTTTGTTACCTTTCTTTTTATTTTAACGAACGAAGAACCCTTACATCATCATTTCTCTATTTCGTTTCGTAATACTACCTTCGAGGATTAATATTTATACTCGACAATTTGAGAGAAAAAATGTGAAGATAAATAATGGTTTTTTAATCGAGCGTTTAAGACGATTCAACGAAAGGAGTTCTTTCAGTGGGGTCAATTAACCCTCGAGTTTATGAAAAAGAGAAAAAGATAGAGTCAGTTTGCTTTCGAATCATGCTCAAGGATATAATAGTTGAATTATGACAGAAAGAAAAAGAGAGAGAGAGGAAGAAGTGTGGAAGAAAAATTGTTTGTTATTCTCATTTTATTTTCTTTTAATCAACGATAACGAAATTCTAAAAGTAATAAGGAATAATTATCCTAGATTCGTTCAAATTAGTTTAGATTATTTATAGATAATAATGTTTGATATATTATAAAATTAATAATAATATTATCAAATTAAGAATTGAAAATTCTACAATATATTAAGTCTACCGAAAAGTTCTGTCCGTAATTTGTATTTGGTTTTATTCGAAAATCGGACAGAACTTTCTCAGTAGATTTAATATATTAATTATATAATTTTTTTTATAAATAATATTAAAATATGAAAATATTATTATTATTAAATATTTAAAAATATATATTCTAAATATTTTTAATAATTAATAAAAAAAAAAAAATATTTAATGAAATATTTTGCGTGAAAATAATATTACCAAAAAAAAAAAAGAAAAAATAACTAAAAAAATATACAATAATCTCTATCCTACGAATGATCATTATTCTGGAATTCGTAATATTGAAAATATGTTTATCATATAACGATCGGAAGAGAGAAAAATCTATAAGAAATGAATTTATTAAAAAACAAAATAAAAAAAAAAAGAGGAAGAAAAGACAACAGTAAAAGAGTTTCGATACCTCTTTTAATTTTTCGATTATCAGTTTTCTATCATCCCATTCTCGATAACACGATACTTCCTCTACCAACAATTTTATCCGATTTTATTTCTTTTCTTTTCTTTTTTTTTCTTTCCTCGTGTTCGTGTAAAACGCGAGCTCGACCGCGAATGCTTTTTAAGGGTCGACGTCTATGGTGTGATACACACATACACACACATACAAATAAAAGTGTACGCGTGTAGGAAGGAAGGAAGGAAGGAAGGAAGGAAGGAAGGGCTGCCTGACGCTCTCGTCGTTCGTAGGAAAAGTTTATATTGGATTTCATATTTAATGGAACGCACACTCTTGCCACCACCATCACTACCCACTACTACCACTACTAACCTTTACTACCATTACAACCATCACACACATTCACTTTCCAGATAAATTATTTATGTTGAGACACGCTTCACCTCTGTTTCCTCTTGCTTGATAAAAGTGACGAAAAATGGGAACCCTGATAAAGAAAGTCCCTTTTTTTTTCTTTTACGAGAAATAAATGCGAAAGGACAGAAATACTAACGTAATACAAAAAAAAAAAAAAAAGAAAAAGAATAAAACACAAAAATTAATAAAACATCTTAACCGTGTATGAGTCGAATTTTTATTTTTAATGTTAACACATTTATTTATCCAACGAAAAATAAACAATACCAAAATTTATATATGCAGATTAAGACAAAATGTTGTTTCAATTATGTTTATTATTTATTTATTTATTTTGTTTGTATATTATCAATATTGTTATTAACTATCTCAGAGACATTATATAATTAAAATGTCATCTTACGAAAGTACTAAAATTATTAGTTAAAACGTCGATATATGTGACTTGAAAGTTACATATGCTCGTAAAAAGGTTAATCGAACTTTTCGATTATTTTATTTATACCCTAAAAAACAAAATAAGCTTGTTAGTTAACGAGACAATAAAATACAACCCGTTTAGGGAAGTGTATTTTCCGATACTCAACACGTAAAGCGTAAAGAATGTAATTAAACAATCCATTCAAATTTCTAGCAGCATTATGCAGATTTAAAAGCAAGGATAGAATTGAGAGGAGAAGGTAGGAGGAAGACGATGGAAAACTGTTATTAAATTTATTGTCTGAAGAGGGCTGAGAGAGAAACAGTAGTAAGCTTTAAACGTACTACTACACGTTGTCTTTGGTGAAAAAAGGGAAGGGAAAGGAAGGGTGCTGAGGGGAAGGGGTCTGTAGTAGATAAACCACAATTGTCGTTAAAACGAAAAGGAAGAAGAAAGAAGGATTTGCTCATTCAGAAAAAAGAAAAAAAATCTTGTCTTTCTTAACGGGTTTGTGATACTCCACAAGGATGGTTGCTTTTTAATTGGGCCACCATTCTCGAAAAAAAAAAAAAGAAAACAACAAATAAGGGAGGTAGGTAGTAGAATCCGGATAAAAGTAGAAACACGAAAGAATAAGAAGAAAATAGATAAAGGGAAGAGAATAAAAAAGAAAAGAAAAGAAAAAATGGTTAAATAAATACAAGACGGTTACCACGACGCCATTCATCCTTTTTAATGGCTTCATTGAATCTTTAAGAGGGTAGTAATTGATGACTCTTCATTGTCCCCATTTACTATAAGAGGAAAAGGGGTTAATATCTTCGGGGTGAAAATTACCACCCTCTGTGTGTCTGATCTTATCGACATTTTAGTATGATCGATCTTTTTATGTACACCTTGAACGTGTCTATGTGTGTGTGTGTATGTGTTAGTTGATATTAGGTTGCATGGAAAATTATTGACCAAATATATTTCATATCTATTGTGTTTATATAACGAAAAAAAAAATATTTATTTATATATATTATTTATAAAATAAAAATAAAAGAAATCCTTAGATTAAATACACAAATTCTAATACAAAAGGATCACTTTGTTAAAACGATTTCTTTCGTAATTCTTGACTATATTTCTTCTCTCGGTTCTTTCTCGTATCCCTTAAGTGATCCTTTTTTTATTATTTCTTTTCTCTCCACAGAAAGACCATAGAAAAACGGTACGACAAAGTGCCCATGAAATCTCGTAGAAAGAGAAACGATTCGATAATTGGCAGAATAAATCACATTGCTTTAGTATAAGAGGAAAAATGAGAGAATGAGAGAGTAAGAGAGTAAGATCGCCCGAATAAAAAAAAATGAAAAAATAAAAAAAGAAAAGATAGAAAGAAAGGAAGGAAGGAAGGAAGATATCCTTAGAGAGGAATTGAAGTAGGAAAAATCTGCTTAATTGCTCTCTGGTTGTTCAAAGGATAGCTTATGCCTGGGGTTAGGATCGTTCAACGAGTCAATTTTACTAAAGTCTAAGATGTTACATAAATACATAAAACAAAGATGATTTGAATTATTTTTTTTTGTCTTTAAAAATATTACTACAATACGGATTAATTATTTGATTTTAATAGAAATTTACAAATTTATATGTTTTTGGAATACTTTGGGATATGTTTTTTCTTATCCCTAATATTTGTACGTAAAATATTAATTTAACAATAAAAAAATATATTTATTAAATATTAGGTTTTTGTATTCAATGGATATTCTCGAATTCGAGAATACACATATTGTATTTTTCCTTGTTCAACATTAAATGATTACCACAACTACGACGACGTGTCATCTCTGACGAACGAGCTCGGACAACATCGTGTGCTTGTATTTCTGCTAGGAAAATTGCTATGCCGGGTTCGGAATATCGGTACGCTATGTGTTACTGACACACACACACACACACACACACACGAAGTCAACGTGTGCAATTTGTCAAAGAGTGCACTCAACTGAGGAAGCATCGATTAATTTAACGATTAAATTATGCCACCTTTCTGGCAGCATATGTACCTCGTTTTCCCCAAATAGAGCAAAAAGCAAAAGAGTTATATACTCTTTTAAAAAGTTATTATAATATTATTGATAACGTTTTAATCAAAAAAATATAAGATCGATCTAACGTGACGAGTTTTGTTTTAAATTTACAAAAAAACGGTTCGAATAAATTGCAACAACGAAACAACAACTTCTATAACTGAAATAATCCTTTTTTTTTAATTAATAGAAATTCATCGAAAAGAAGAAAAGAAACATAAGTTTAGTTCAATCTACCAGTGGTTAACCTCGGGTGTTTCTGAAGCGAGGTCACCGGCAGTCGCCATCATCAACAGAGAGAGAGAAAGAGAAAGAGAGAGAACTCAATCTACGGACCATTACTCGTAACAGAGTCGCGTGCGGATTCGAAAACGAAGCCTGTAAATGCAGTTAGGTGATTTAATGTCTCAACTTATCCGTACACCTTGCGCTTTCGCAAACAGAATATCCAACTTCTTTTATTTTTCTTTCTATACGATAAGTTCGATGCGTTTGGTTTCGATTCGAAGAAGAAAATCGAAACGAGTGAGAAAGAGAGAGAAAGAAAAGGAGAGTCAACTATGTTCTCTGCAAAATCCTCTGAAAATACATTCACTTTATCCTCCTCCTATTTCGCGTACATTTCGTATTTCGTTCCTCTTAGCAAAAATAAGAAAAAAAAAAAAAAACACCGAGACCGTGGTATTGAATAAAATATCCGATATGTTTCGAAGTTAGAAATAAATTTTTAAATACGAGTTAACTTTGGTTAATGTTCTTTTTTTTTTGATAACTATATTACAAATGTTATATCTAACGTGAATTATTAGTAAGATATCTGATAAAGTGTTGCATTTATTTGACGAATTACAACTTATGGATACTGAAAAGTATTTTTTTTTTTAAGAGCCAGATGATAATTGGACAAGAAAAAAATTGTTACAAATATTTTGTGATTTAAACCACAAAACTCTGACGTAATTCGTATAATACTTTCAGACACTTTATATCAAAGATTAGGTTTGTAAAGACTTTAAATAAAGTTTCTAAATAAAAGATAACACAAAGTTGAGATATTTTTGTTGGTAAAATATACGTAAAATAATTTAATAAGATTGCAATAAAATAAATATATAATGAATAATAAAATGAATAAAATATAAAATTAGCCAAAAAAAAATACCCAGCAACGAGGAATAAGTGTGAAACGTTAATTAATCGTATCCCATGATTCAAAAGTAGTATATAGTTTTTAATTCGTGTAGAGATAAGCCACGTTTAAGAACCCCGTGATATCGTTTAATCGTCGAAATACGATTTTTGTTCGCTAATTGGTACGCCATTCCAGTTACCCTTTGACGTTGAATACTAAAGTTACTACCTTTTATCCTATATCTCTGAAATTCTCATTCTCATTCTCATTCTAATTCTCTTTCTCTTATCAACGCGAGCGCGCCAAAGCTCGTTTGAACTCATTTACCTTGGTCCATCCATCGCTCTTTTAACTACGAAAGGAGAGACTTTGTGTGAATTTAACGACGATAACTAAACGAGACTTCGTCGATAGTACCCTACCTACCAACCAACCCACCAACCAACCAACCTACCTTCCAGCCTGCCTGCCTGACTAATTGGTTTGACTACGAACGACGTATGCATAGAATGTGATCTCGTTGGATCACTTTCGAGTAATAGTAAAAGAGAAATAGAATAAGAAAAAGATAGGAAAAGAAAGAGAGAAAGAAAGAAAAATACGAAATCGTATTTGCATCGATGTCTTTTCCTTTAAACCATTCGGTCCACGTTCATCATTCGATGTTTCGATCCTTTCAATAACTTTTGATTACCTTCACCTTTTTTTTTTAATCATTGGCTTATATAAATCATCTCGTGTAAAAATGACAAATTAAAAGACGAATTGTAACTATATAAAAAGAAAAATAAATAATATAATATCAATATCACTGTACTTTTTATCCACTTGCGTTTTATTTATCGTTTACATTTTATTCTTTTTATTTAGACCCCTCTGACCCACCTTCTCCTGCTCCGCATGTGTATTTCGTACACAGTAGAATCGTATTTTGACGTCGGACACGCTTCCACGCAAATCGATGGTTTTTAATAAACATTCAAAATTCACGACCGAAAAGTAATCCTCGATACCCGCAAAATCTCTCTCTCTCTTTCTATGTAACGTTGTATAAATTATTTTCTTTTTTTTTGTTTTACGTGAGAGATAAATAACTGATGCGATTCGGTACGACCGAAACACGCTCACTCCAAGTATTTTTTTTTTAAATAAAAACTGAACGTTTATCAACAAAACGATAGGATACATTTTTTTAGTTGTCTTTTTATTGGTCGAGGGGTGTTCGGTTGAGTTGGCTTTCGTAGAAGCCGCCAACGATGAATCATAATTAACCACTTTCGAAGGTATGCATCGATAGGACCGAGTGCAACACAACGGCCATTAAGCGTGACGATCCGTCAGCGATTTTACGTCATGCTAATAACGTGTAATGTCGAATTAACACGACGGCCACATTTATTCGTTCGTTCGTTCGTTCTATCTCTCTCTTTCACACACACACACACACACACACATACATTTTCTCACCCACTCGTTCTAACTCTCTCACTTCCCACTGATTCCTCCCTCCACCATCACCACCACCACCACCACCACTTCCCCCCTCAACCTCTACCTTTCCCTAGCTTTCGTTATATGTCGTTCGCGAAACGAACGTACGGTTCCCACACCGCCGATATATAGGCCGAACACATTGCATTAATGTTAAATACGTTTTCGGTGTGATCGTATATCAAAATGGCTGACGTAGCGACCACGATGCAGCCAATCCATGCCAGAAATAACCACGAATTAAAATCGCATTGGCCTACCTATCTGCTGATCAAAGATGACACTCTCTATCAGACATATATATATGTGTGTGTCATTGATGATTTGCAATTTCCAAACTAATGTACGATACGGATAGATACCTCCGTTATACATTTTCAAAATAAAAATGATCAAGTTTTTTCATGTAAAGATAAATTAGATTTAATTATACTCTCATATTGATTAAATTTTTATACGATTTCATTCAGATTCTTTGTAGAAATTAAATGTAAAATAAAAATATTAAATTCAATGCACATATCGTGGAGAGTGTATCAAAAGTTATTATAACTTAAGAGAACCTGTATCGATTTATTAATCATTTAATAAAACGTATCGTCTATTATGGTCTGGATTAATACGAGAAAATACGTAATTGAAATATTCATATACACATGCTGTAATAAAATAATTTATTGAGCATATTCCTTAAAAAAAAAAAAGAAAGTTATTATTCATTTTAAAAAAGTGCTACCAAGTTTTATATTTTAACTTAAACGAGATTAAAAACAAAAACAAAAACAAAAAGTCATGGAAATCTTTTATCAACGATATGAAAAAATTCAACAAGAAACGTGCCAACACGAATATGTTTATTTTAAATAAGTATCTATGATATAATCACATTTCCATTGAATACTAATTAGAATTTATAATACGAAAAGGAAGTTGTATTGTGTTTTATATTTAATACCAGATGCAAAGAGAGTAAGAGAGAGATAATTAAAACGGCTACTCGATTAACAAATCTATCATTTAACAACACAGTATATGATATACTCGTACATTAATACCTCGTGAATTTAATGAGCCGATAATCTCGACCTCATGAAAAGAGCTGCTGCTTTTATCGTTGAGAGTCGAAACGATAAACCATGACGACATGACAAAGACGACAAAGAAACGTGTTTCCACAAGCTAGAGAGAGAAAGAGAGAAAAAGAGAGACCCCAACATATTAATGCTACATGAATGCGTGGCCGTTGATGCGTTGAGAATAGAACTTTAAGTACGAGGCCGAGTGACGTCATTCACGTTCTCGCATATACCTATATATATACATATACGCATATAATACGTATATATGTATGTATGGATGTATGTATGGATGTATGTATGGATGTATGTATGTATGTATGTATGCATATGTGTATACATATACTCTTTCGTACACCTCTCCGGTACTTTGGAATGTTCAACGCCTACGAATGTGGGTAAGAATTGGTCAAACTGAATACTTCAGTATTATTCCTATTATTCGCATTATATCGGGTCTCCTGTTCTCACCTAATAAACGATCTATACAAATACTTGTTTATACGCTACTTAAACACGTTTACAGTGTCATTAACGAACATTGTTTTCTTCTTTTATTACTTGATAAATTAGAAATTTTTATATCTACTGGTAATTTGGAGTGATCGTGTATCGATAAATCGTTATTTTCTTGACACTACAAACTGCGTGGATGTGAAAGTTTATAATATATTTATAAGGAAAACTTAGAAGAGAATGATTTCATATTATTATTGAAGTAATTTTAATTGTTTAACAACTAGATAATATATTTTTTTTAATAAACATTTGTAGTTAATCGTGAGAACATACTTTCCTAGAAGAAAACTCTAACTAAAAATTCATAACTTTAAATTATAAAACAAATATAATAGTATAACTATATAAATGAACTTTGATTTTATTCCATACTGGTTTTTTTTTATTCAGTAAATCAATTTTTAGGATACCTCGTTTCTCGAATATTCCTACTATCTAATCGATTCTAATCCATGTTACTCTTATCATAAACAATATCGTTTCTTTAATTAATCTCGTTGGTATCATAGAAAAAAAAAATAATAATAATAAAATTTGAACGATCAAATATAAATCGATTAGAGTGAAAAAATAACATTTTTGGTTAAAACCAACGGAATCTTTAAAATACAATGGGTGTACAATGATATCGTAAAAGAGTCATGATCGTAAAAAGAGTTATAAAGAGGAAGTGGTGTACAAAAAAAAAATGCAAGGAGAGAAAGAGAGAGAGAAGGAGGGAAGAAGGAGAAGGGGGGGAGGTTAAAATAGGGGAGGGGATTACGAGTGAGAAATCTCGCGGTTAACTTTTATGGTGCAATTAACGTATTTATACGATACCCAACGAATCAGAAATGTTTTAACTGCTCCCTTTTTCTTTCTTGCTCTTCCTCTTTCGTTTACTGTATTTTCTCACTCCATCTCTCTCTCTCTCTCTCTTTCTCTCTATCTTGTTCTCGAATCGGTCCACGAGGAACTCTGAAGTAACGCCACAGCAACCCAGCACGCTTTTATCCACAAACTTCTCTTAATGGCTGATCAACAAGAAACCCAAAGTTCCATCTCGGTGGAAACTTTTTAATTAAAGAAAAAGAAACGTTGGGGTTGAGTATCTTACGAAGGATCTATCTCTCTCTCTCTTTCTTTCTCTTCCTTTATTTTTTTATCTTTTCCATCTTTTAGAATGATGCACCGATTGCAAACCAGCAACCGATTCTCTTCTATTCTATCTTTAAATTTTTCATACATCTTCGTCTGAGTTCTCTCAACTCTGAGGTTCGGAACTTTACGTCTAATTATGACCGAAACTTGATTATCTGGTTAAACTTAAACTCACTGATTCGAGTTTTTCTCTCTCCTTAAAAAATAAAATGAAAAAAAAAATGAAAAGAGAGAGAGATGAATTTTCGTAACACGTCAATGAAGAAAAAACAATTTTTCACTCCTTCGAGATATGCACATTGAGGATAAGAAAAGAGAAAATAATTTTTCATTGAATGAAAAATTCTGAAAAAAAGAGGAAGAAAAGAAACGGGTTGATCTAAAAATTGATCTTTTTTTCTTTTCCGAAAATAAAACGAGGACGATGATATCGAATAAAAGAGAACTATAGTATTTTCTTGGTAAGAAGATAATCCACAAGTGGACGACTACTATTCCCGAGAGTAAAGTAAATAAAAACGATCATCTTTTCTATCTAAAACAGTTCAGGCTTCTATCTCGAATGTTTCTATCGCAAACACGCACACATTGACAAACTTAAAGACGACGATGACGACGACGACGACGACCCGACGATCTCGTATTTCTTGAGTGATAAGTGATAAAGAATAAAGAATAATCGTTTTAGAATAGATTGTTTTTATCGTGTTATGTTAGTGACGAGTATGTTGACGACAATGTGTTTTATAAGCGAATAGTTAATAGAATAGAATAATTAGTTCCTTATTAACAATAAATACGTATAACACGATTTCTGTACGTTCAATAGTTTCTTCAAAAAGCAAAAATTAATTAACAAAAATTTATTTCATTTTTATCAATCGCAACAAAAAAATTATGGTCAGCTTACGTTTAGATGTACTTTGTCCTTATATCCATAAGTGCAGGTATCCTTATATGTATATATCACCTTTCAGCACTACACACACTCACTCATATATGCATATCACTTGCATAGGAAGAATACACGCGACGTGACGCGAGATAAATTACACATACTTATTTGATATCGTTGTTTCACCTTCCGACGCTCGAAGAAGACTATCGATTATTATGAAAAGTAGTTCCGAATACAATCGACAAGTACCGAAGATGTACGAAGATCAATAAAAAATCTAACGACGATATGACAACGTTTGGTTGTCGACACCGACCGAGGAGCGACGGAGAGTACCGAACGTAAACAAAACATTGAACGCTCAACTAAGCCTGTAGTTAAGGAATGTTTTTCTTTGTGTATTTCATATTTAACGAATTTCCTAGAATTCATCGTTGAGCTCGTTTGACTCGGACGTACACCTTCGCCTATCTTTCTCTTAATACATTCAATACGTATGGGATACTATGTTTTTGTACAGCTGACCTACTCTTGTATCGTTGACCTATTTTTCTTACCAGTGACATACTTATTAACAGATGTTTCTTATTTCTAATATGACTGATATTTATTTCATTTCTTCACATTTAGAAGAGACAGATTTTTTTGAAACTTTATACTAATAAGTATATTTATTAATCACTTATTTTTATTAAATCAATTATTTAACAATTCTTCTATACGTACGTATTAGAATTAATACTTTTCTGAAATAAAAAGAAAAGAAAAATTTTGTATACAAATTTTTATATGTTTCGTGTGGTATCTGTAATAATATAAAATTTATTTATTAAAATTATAATGTAGTTAGTTTCAGCAGATGAAATAGATAGAGGAAATAAAGTGGCATGGATTAAAAATATGATATTAAAATTACGAAATGAAAAGAATCTAATTACAATTATATTTTAAAAGAATTCAGAATAATTATCGATAAAACA
>JACGTP010000063.1:26646-54328 GCA_023678845.1 Mischocyttarus mexicanus | reverse complement strand
CCCTTTTACGTTTTATTTCAGAGAAAGAGAGAAAGAATAAGAGAGATTTATGTTCTTTTAGAATTTATTAGAAATTAAGAGATTTGTTACTTTTTTTATTATACTTACGATGATAATTTTTTAATCGAGTAGTTTTTAACGACAAATTTTATATCGTCCAATTAATTCTACAATATTTTATTGACAATACGTTGATTTAATTATTTTATCATTTATTTTTAACAAAAAATATAAAATTAAGTATACCTTGATTAAACGAATAATACTATTACATAAATATATGTCAAAACAAACGTAGAATTTATTCCTTGCGAATATTATTTTCTTTATTAATCGTATTCCACTTACACACATACATGCATATACACATATATGCATATATGCATTATGCAAATCCTATTTTCTTCTCGGTTAGTATTAAACGACAAATTCTATATCAAGCAATTATACAATATTTTATTGACAAAACATTGATTTAATTACTTTACCATTTATTTTGAACAAAAAAATATAAAATTTAATATACTAAGATCAAATAAATAAAACTATTATAAAAATATATGTCCAAATAAAAAAACCATAGAATTTATTTCTTGCGAATATTATTTTCTTTATTAATCGTATTCCATTTACATGCACACATAGATACATATATGCATTATGCAAATCTTATTTTTTATGCTTTCTTTCCCTTCTCTCTCTTTCTCTCTTATACATATCTTAACTTTGTAAGAAAATTTGTTTCACCGCGTAGGTAAAATGTCGTGAATTATTATAGGCGGTATTACTGGGCACAAGGTACGGATCTATTCACGAGCAGCTCACATTTACTACCTGCGTCGTACCTGTTTGCTTGCTTGCTTGCTTGCTTACTTGCTTGCTTGCATGAGAAACTAACGACGCCCTGAATAATACGTTTACGACGACGTTAGTGCTACTATAGTCGTCGTAGTCATTCTGTCCGTCAACTCCCCTTTCTTCTCTCTCTCTCTTTCTCACACACACACATACGCACATACTTCATTTCTTTCTTTCTCTCTTAACACGTGAAGCCCGTAATATACATGAGATTATTGTTACCTGAGACTCGAGTTAATCCGAAAGCTTTCAAAGCTCGTCGAATGTTATATTTAAACTCTCTATTAGATCTTTGTCTTCTTACTATCTATTATTATTACTATTAATATGAATTAACCTTTTAATACCGTATATGATTAAATGATATTTTATTAGAAATATATTTATGAACACGTGTATTAATTTTTTCAAAATTATACATTCATTGTAATGTAATTGTATATTATTGATTAATTTATTCATCAAATTAACAAATGTAATAATCAGATACGTATAATCAAAGATTGTTTTAGTAAACTGTATCTTAGATACTTTATCTATTTCTAATATATTTCTGCCTAAAACTTGAACCTCGTATCAGACATGTGATCAGTTTTGCACATTAATTTGTTTGTTTTTTTTTTTACGTTATTGGTTACACATGGGAAAAGCTTTAATCGAAACTGGCACACACGTATACATACAATCTTCGTTCCATTCATAAAACAACGAGAAGGTTTAAAAAACGTGGTTCATTGATAAATATTTATTCGTAAGTTTATTCATATTGGGTTATTTGAAAAACTTCACTTCGCGAATAGTTGTCTGAATAGTCGGATCATAAATAAGATTCACCAAAAGCACCATTATATACCATTTTTATAGACCTTATCGATTATTCTACGATAGGAAACAACCAAGCTCGTAAAGGTATGCCAGTTTCAAGAAGTTTCGTCGACTTTTCATCCTCCTCCTCCTCCTTTCTCCCTTTCTATCATGCTTCTGCTATTTTCCGCGTTTCGCTATACGGGATGGCGCCATTAGGCTCTGCTAGTCGATCGATTTCACGGTGCTAGGTAAAGGGAGGAAAAGCGGAAAGGGTGAACGATTTCTTGTTATAGTAGTAGTAGTAATAGTAGTAGTAGTAATAGTAGTAGTAGAAATAGTAGTAGTAGTAGTAGTAATAAGTGTTAGTATTGGTGAGGATGGTGGTGATGGTGCAGGTAAAGGATGTAATAGTAGTAGTAGTAGAAGTAGTATAGTGTTGGTGGTGGTGGTGGTGATGGTGATTGGTGGTAGTAGTGGCGGGAAGAAGACCTTACAGAACCCATTAATGGCGTTAGGACGAACCGAGCGCGAATATAATACGCAAGCTGTATTACAACGAATGGCCGTGCAGGCGGAATAATTCGCCTCGACGATCCGTGAACGCCCAGAGCGTGTACATTCTCATACTCGCGTGTACATTTACATACATACGCGTATACTAATACACCATATATTTTATACTTTCTATTCATATATATATATACGTTTTACTATCTTTCTTGCTATATATTACCAACCTACTGATATCTTCGATTTTCCTTTCGATCCACAACCCATTTGCATATCACTATGTTTTATCGCGACAGTGTATGTATTCTATGTGATATAGGCCATGTGGTGATGGTGATGGTTATACGCATTAACTTCTTATGTATTTCTTTTTTTGTAAAAGAACAAAATTTCTTAAAACGCTTTTTTTTTAAGTATTATTTTTCAATAGTTAATGTTAATATATTTTCATGTAAATTATAAAAAAGTAACTTTAACTTATTAACAATAAATACGTACAACCCGATCTCTGTATGTTTAATAGTTTCTTCAAAAAGCAAAAGTTAATTGAGAAAAATTATGGTCATTTAAATTATAATATTCATTTTCTATGATAATTTAACAATTATTTAGTACATGCTTACCACTCTAATGCATTCTTCTTATATTCAAGATTGTTCTAACACATATACATTGATTTAAACATTACATTCTTTCTAATGTAATTCAAAATATAAAATAATTTCGATATATTATTATTTTACATATTTTCAGATTGAAATTAAATCATCGTTGTTATTTTAATTCTACTCAAATTCACTCCTCGTTTTCATTTATTCATTTTGTATTTACACTGTCTTATGTTTTATCGATAATTATTTTGAATTCTTTACAAATTTTACTCTTAGACTGACTACTCAAAAACCGTTTACCATAAACATTATAATTGTTATTAGTTTCTTTCAACTTCTTAATTAATATCATATTTATATTTTTATTCCGGTCTACTTAATATTTCGTTTAATGTATCTCTCTTTCTCTCCCTTTGTCTTTCTTTTGAAGTAACGTAATAGAAGTATCACGAAATAAGAAGAACAGTCAGCAGGATGACTTGTGGCAAAACTTACTTTATACGTCCTTGTTTTCGTCATTTTCGAGTACGAGAAAGACATTTCGATGTTTCTCCGCACGTTATTCGGCCATTGTAAAAACCGAACGAACGGGAATAAAACGTAACGGGTAAAAGAGGGTTGTGATGGCGGTGGTATGGTGGTGGTGGTTGTGGAATGAACAGGGAAGAAGAGAACGGTAGGTGTATCTGCAATTTTCCTCCATTCAACGTTGGCAGTGCGAAAACGCGTATGATTTTAGTAAAACCAACCTTGACGTTTATCGAATGAAACAACGCGATAACAATAAACTCATCTCTCTCTCTCTCTCTCTCTCTCTCTCACTCTCTCCTGTTTATTTAAACCGACTTTTGTTGTTATCAACTACGCGTACATTATCTTTTCTTTCTTTTTCTTATTCATCATTATTTATATTCATATAAATTATCTTTTTTTAATGATTCGAATAAAGGATGATATTATTATTCGTTCGATTTTACGTCTCGTTTAATGTTACTTCAAAACAGGGTTTCATTTGAATTTGATATATCGTTGAATTATAATATATGTGGTTTTGTTTGGATTATATTAAAAAATGTAATTCAAGCTACATCTTTTTTTTTTTTTAATATTTCTCTTTTCAAGTCCTACGTTATATTTATTATATTATTATATTTTTAAGATAATATAAAGATTTTAAAATATGTCATTAGAACATTTTTACCTCAAAATCATGATTTCATTTATCAACGTAATTTTCTAAAACTCGATGTGTGGATGTGTACTATATGATTTTAATGAAAGCCAAATTTACAAATGAAAATTAATATCAAAAAATAGTATATTTTGAAAGATAACACTGAACGATTTGTATCCAAAAATTATGATTTTATTCATCTTATATTCAAAAAAAGAATTGACAAATTTCTACTCGAATTGATTGAGAGGAGAAAAGAAAAAAATTAGAGAAAGAATGAAGAGAGAGAAAAAAAGAGAGAGAGAGAGTAAACGACATCTTTTTAAAAGCCTATTTTACTTTTGCGCTTTTCCTTTACTCGCGACAAAATTGTTTATCGATTTTCCACGTGACTCACGACACGTATTTACTTTCATGTACATAGGTATCTTTCTTTTCTTTTCTTTATTTTCCCTAGACGACAACTTCGCACCCTCTTTTCAACACACACCCATACACACACACATATACAGATACATACACACATACAATTCGAAGCATGCGATTCCTCTGAATGCTTGAATTTGATTCTCCGAAGTTGAAACGAGCTTATCGGAAGTCGATATAAATATCGAATGTCAATCGACGCGATAGATCCTCTCGTTTTACAATTTTTCTTTACTTTTTTTTTCTTCTTCTTTTGTTTATATATATGCATGAATATAAATAAGTATAAAAAGATTTAAAAAAATGATATAAGTATCAAACGGGTAACATTGTCATAAATGGAACGTAAAATAAAAAGGGGAAGAATAAGCAACTCTAAAGTATTTTAAACAAAATATTTTCAAGTACATGCATACAATAGCACGTAATTATAATAAATAAGATATAAATATTTCAAGTAACAATGTTAATTTGCTGTTTAAAAAATAATAACTGACCTCAAAATTAAATATCACAAAAATTATCCAACAACAACAACAAAAATTGCAATAAATATTATAATGAAACATAGTTAAATATGTTTTAATACGAAAAAAGATCAAAAATTACGACAAATGTCATATTTTCTTTATTGAAAAAAAAAAACAGATAATTATAATATCTTTTTGGAGATAATTTTGTGTATGTTAAAAAAGTCATGTTAGGTAAGATAAAAATTTGTAATATATATACAATATATACGTAATGTAATATACGTGTTCATCGAATTTGCAACTGTCCATAGTCAAACACATCCGACGATCGATCGATGTTTACGAGAACATGCATCACATATCTTTCTCTCTCTCTCTCTTCCTACACACATACACACACACATACATACACACACACAAACTCTCGTTACGAACAAATTGAAATCGCTGAGTGGAAAGCGCTTCTGGATTGTAATTAACGCGGTTAACTGGCAGCAGCGCGTCAGAAATTTCGATCGTGTCGCTGTTGGACACTGATAAGATTCGATCTTTCGATCGTTTTTCCCCTCCTCTCTCTCTCTCTCACTCTCTCTCTCTCTTTATCTCACCCTTCCTCTACTTTTTTATTATCTCTTTTCTCTTATTATTTAATTTTTTATTTCTTTTTTTCAATATCT
Organism: Mischocyttarus mexicanus; assembly: GCA_023678845.1. NCBI lineage: Eukaryota > Metazoa > Arthropoda > Insecta > Hymenoptera > Vespidae > Mischocyttarus > Mischocyttarus mexicanus. The sequence goes on along the minus strand of JACGTP010000063.1, from coordinate 48,792 downwards.
GTTCCGATAAATCGAGTATTTTATTCGACAACGATTAAAATTGTCCCGAAAATATACACACGCTAGATATATTCACAATTCATTTAAAATAATCGTTATATTATTTTTATTTATGTTAATTAATAAGAAATAAATATATATATATTTTTTTTATCTCCAATTTTTTCTGCAATTTGTTCAAGATGGATATTTGGCAAATACATTTAGCAATCAGTTTATTTAAATCACATAAATGTTCTCTCAGTATATATATAATTCGATGCAATTATAAAATCGTTAAGATCAAACGTAAAAGTACATTTTCTAAGATTTCTTCGTTTCAAAGATATCCGAAGTCTTATTAATTTATTCGAAATAAATTGAATTTTACTAAAACGTTAATCAAAGTAAAAATATAAAAATAAATATGACCTATGCGATGATAAATATTATAAAGAATAAATTAAATAACTGTCTGTACTTTATGCTTACGATTAGTATAAAATATAAAACAAAAAAATAATTAAATATAATATATAGATGGAATTGGAAAGATTGTGTCAGGGTCAGGGTACGAAGGAAGTAGTAATGGCCAGGAACTGTTGGAACATTTCTGAACGGTCTTATTAAAATACCAATGTTAAGAAAATGTGTGATACTGGAATGTAGCCAGAGAGAGAACGGGGTAGGAAGGAAAGGGAGAGAAGGAAATAACGCTGATTCGTAGTTATGGATTTACAGAACAAGAATAAAAGAGAAAGAGAGAAGGTAGAAGGTAGAAAGCTCGTTGCATCGATGGTTCGCCTAACCGCAATACCCGACCACCAAGAAATAACGAGAGTGCCGCTCGTTATTCGATTGGACGTTCGTTCGTTCGTGTTTTGTGGAATCGCAAGGTTACGTTCGCTTTTCTATCGAATGGCCTGGAAACGACGTGGAAATAACACACAGAGGTTTTAAAGTGCCTAAGAGCTTACTATATATCGAATCGTTTTAATCCTTTTTCCTACTTTGTATTTACCGAGTAAGTAGATAAATCCTAGTTGAATTCGAGACGGATTGAGATTTAACACAGCCACCGTCATCTCCCAACTACCCACACAAATTGACAGCGGGGGCGTGTAAAATTTATCCGACGATACTACACGAATGGTGGTGATGGTAGTAGTACTGATTGTTTCTCCTCTCAAAATAGAAACAATAAAAATAATAACAAAAAAACAAACAAAAAGGAAGAAAAAAAATTGGAAATAAAATAAAATAAAATGAAACAACGTACACGTAGACTATTCTATACACATAGGTTTAACGTTACTACGAATGTTCGTATACGAATTAATCTTTCGAATGGTCTATCTCTCCATGGTGAAGCTTTTCGTGGTCAAATAAATCAAATCCGATCTGAGCGAATACACTTTTAAAAGTCAAACGAGAATAAAAATTCTTTTAACGGTCAAGAATATTACCCTCTATGGATTTATACAACTTTTTCTGTTTCTCTTTCTCTCTTTCTCATTTTGTCTATTTTCATTTACTCGTTTTATTTCGTTCGTAATCTAAAATTAATCGTGCGACTAATTTTGCGAGAAAACTCGTGAAAGCGTGAAACGATAAAGATCTGTTCGAATATATAAAAAGAAGTCGTATACGTCAAAATATAAAATAAAATGAAAGAGAAAGAGAGAAAGAGAGAGAAAGAGAGAAAATCTATTTGAAAGAGACGATAAGAAAAGTATATCCAAACCCGTAACCAACCCATCGTGCTGTTCCCCATAAAATTATTCCAACGACCATCGAGTTGGACGTTAATACGACGTTACGTTCTGCAGTCGCAGCAGCATCGTTAGACCTAATTACGCTCATAAACCATAGTTGTCGCCACGAAACGCGAACTCGCCCTCGCTCACCTTGTATCGCGAAAACGCTTCCACCTTTCCAACTTCGTTTTCCATAAATAACACGTCATCCAAGAGACACCAGAATAATATCGTTCATTCTGACTAAATATACACATACAACATATGTGTACATATGTACACATATACATTATTATTTATAATATTTAGATCGTTCCATAAGTTTCTATCTTTTTGGTTAATAACTTTTTTACATTTAAAATTTTATTTTATATTTATTTTATAATAATTAATACACACGATATTAAAAGAAAAATAATGAGGGAGTAAAACGAATGGTGTGTATATTATTTAATAAAATAATTTTAAATAAATGAATAAAATTTGAAAAAATTTCTAATACTTTATTAAATAATATTATTAAATAAATTATTATTTTATTGTCACGTGCACGAATATGTGAACAATTCATTATATTCATAGTAAATGGTATCAAAATACGTTATAAACAGTTTTACTTATTTTTAATATCTTTGAAAATAATCGTGTAAGCTTCTTTTCGCGTTTTGTTTATTCGGTATTTACTGACGTGTATATGCAACATTTTAAGAGACGAATATAATAAATCCGCGGTTAGTATGTTAGAGAATAAAGAGAAGAAAATATCGTTTTGAGAGTTCACCAATAAAAGAGATTAAATATTATTTTCAACACGTGCCAAAAAGCTAGCTCGTTTCATATTGCCCTCCTCCTTCTCCACCTTCACACATGCTGAATATAGAAAATCCATATTCGCGAGGTGAAAACTCTTGGGTAAGGTTAGTGGAAAAACGTGGTAAATTTTCATCGTCGCTTAGAGAAAGAAAGTAGAAAACCACATCGGTAACTTCCAAAGGTTAAGTGTTGAAAATTATTGTTGCTTGCATGGTATGACATATTATAACGTAAGTGTATATATATATATACACACACATATGAAATTTTATATGTAAATTATCTCACAAACGTTCTCATTGAAGTTAAATTTTGAACGTTAATAAATAACCCTGGGAATGATTTTGAAAGACTGATATGTAGGTCAATGAAATAGACAAATAAAAACAAAACTGCATAGAAAACAAACAAAAATCAGTTCGATATTTTCAAAGTAAATTCGATCAATTAGATATATAAATTATGATATTAAATAATTGTTGCAATAAGAAATATATTAGCAGTTGTTGTAGTAAAAGAAAATCTATTATTTTGAGCTTGAAATAAACTTACAAATAATTACAATATTATATAATTATGTAATTCAGAAAATAAATTAAAATTCCATATAGGCCACCATGTATTTGCCGTAAATATATTACACAGATAACTTATTTTTTTTCTTTATCTTCTTATCTTGTATAGTCAACAAATTTTTCACTAATTACAAGATAATCAAGATATATATATATCATCGAGAACGAGAAGTCTCCTGAATACTAAACGTAAACACGAAAGTATCCTCGAATAACGATCCTTCCTCAACAACTCGTTCACCGAAAATCGTACAACTTTACGAGGATCGTTAAATCGTTTTACGGTTAAAGAGATGGCTACGAAAAAGTTTCCCCAACGTTACCCAAGCCCCTACCCCTTCTCTCTTTTTTTTCGTTTCTACTACGTTTTTACAACTCTCCACTCTTACGATCGCAGCAGGTTCTTACATTTATATGCATAAATGTATATACATGCGTACACGTAAGCAAGCACATGTAAACTGGTATATGGTGTTCATAAGTAATTCGGATCCCATCAACAAAATGTTACCCTTCCTCCCTTTTTTTTTCTTTTTCGTTTCATGAAAAATATGAGTAAAATAAATTCAAGAAAAAAAGACAAAGTTTAATTTACACATATGTGTGTATGTGTGTGTGTGTGTGTGGAAGAGAGTGAGAAAGCGAATGATAACGGTTATAATAATGCATAACGTCGTTAGAAACTTACTTCTCTCGACTAATAATGTAGCAAATAAGTGCTACATTATGTGAAACGCGTGCACGAGTAGGAACTGGGTGGAGTGGTTGGGGGACGGGGGATGGGGGTAAGAGAAGGAAGGGAAACCTTTATTAATATTGGAAAATCTCCATCTCAACGATATCACACCGACTATCGAGGTTACCTATAAATTCCAACGGGCACGGGGAAGCTGCTCGCGCGGCAGCTTTTACTGCAGTTATACTACCAGTATATATGTATACATAAAATCGTGTGTTTCCAAAGCCGCCAGCAACCACCACCAGCTACGACCAAACAATTCCAATCCTATTTTACAAAAGTAAACGATTCATAAGAGATTTAGAAAGAGAGAAATACGAAAAATAGAGAAAAATCATCATCCTACGAATGATTCTATAAAAACAAAAACATAAATCAGATTTTGTCAAACGAGATTCGTGTCTAAAAAACAATTGAGCGAATGATGTTCTTTACAATTCATAATTATTATTTCGTGAATTTAAATAATTTGAAGAAGATTTGTTGTTGTTTAAATTAATACATATTCTTTCGGTAATTTATTGCATCGAAAGAAATGAATTTTTAATTGGAATTATCTCTGTTTGGTATATAAAAATTATAATAAGATTTATTTAGAATTGAAAAATAACAAGAATGAATTATTTTCTGTAATATACTATTGACGAATTAGTTATGTAAACGATTGATTGATTGTTTGAGAAATGACGAATTTTTCTCATGCGGACGAATAAGTATTGACCGATCGAAGTGTAAAACCGTGAGATAAAAAAGATATGAAATCGTTTATCGAATTTTTCCCATTTCTTTTTTTAATTGTAAGAATTTAAAAAATACAGATAAAAGAAAGGATTAAATAATAGTAAAGGATAAATATATGAAGGGTAATAAACAAGGATCAAGGACGGTTGAGTCGCCTTAGAGCGTTTAATCGTCTATGTTAAATCGATCGAGAATAACGGGTTTGAAGCTATCGCATAACTTCGATTTTCCCTTTCTCTCTCTCTCTCTCTCTCTAAAGTAGAGAAGAACCTCCCAAGCTAGTCTTTGAAGGTACAAGAGAGGATTATAAGAGGTCGCAAGAGAGAAAGAGAGAGAGAGAGAGAGAGGATCGATGAAGCCATCTTGATGAAGCTCGACGACTACTATTGTCTAATAATACGTCGTAAAAGGTTCCTCAAGCATTTAATAGTAATCCCAGAAACTCATTCCATTTGATTTATCATTGTTTACGATTTATCTAATTAAATACGTATATAATCACGATATAATAATTACACCATAGAAAGAACAAGAAAATTAACTGCAAGATCTTAGGTAAAAAAGATTTCCCTTTTTTTTTAACCCTAATCAATCGTAAATAAGAAATCACTTCTCACGTGACGATAATACTTTGCTCGACTGTTTTCAAAACTTATAAATAATTATTTCAATCTCATATGTGCGTGTAAAATAAATAAAAGTAAATTATTTCTAACAGAAATGTTATTCTTACAATACTGGAAATTTATTTATTTTTTTTTTATTGCATATTTATTTACAATCCCTAAGTAGAATCACGTATAAAACACTAGGCTTAAAAATTCATTAAAAGTGGATATTAAGTTCCTTTTTTTCCTTCGTTCGTCAAAGTTCAAGAAAGTTTTACGTTTCGCCAAAACTCGTCCACACATACACAAACATACATACATACATACAAATATACGAAGTGAGATATATATGTGTATAAATGCGTAAATGCGTAGATGACACGTGTGAGAGAATATGCAAGTCCTCGCGCGCAAACCTCGTCGCGTTAGCAGCAACAGCAGCAGCAGCAGCAGCAGCAAACACACAAGAGGGGAACACAACACACACACACATACACACATGCACGCACGAGAGCTGGCATTCGGCCCGTGTCGTCCTGCGGAGGACGAGGTTAATTAGTCTAACGGATTCAGGCTGTTTGCAATTGGCTCGAGGACGACGGCAGCCACATGGAAAACTGCAGCGATTGAATTAACTCCGTAGAGGAGAGAGAAGCTACTAAATGTGGGATGATAGAAAGAGAAAGAGATAGATAGATGGACAGATAGATAGATAGATAGATAGATAGATAGAGATAGAATGAGAATGCAAAGCAGAGGGTGGGGTGGAGGTAAAACAAGAGAGAAACGTGAATTATCTTGTTGCAGATGATGGCTCAAACTCGGGTCGAGGTCAGTTAAGGTGGCACGAATTTATCAGAGAAGGACGTTCCATTTTCCACGTAGAGTCTTATTATTATTATTATTATTATTATTATTATTGTTCCTATCGTATCAAACTGATAACACAAATCAATGCTTTTCTTTTTTTAAAACACCACCTTAACTATTTTTTCTCTTTTCTTATTTCAACTTAACTTTTACCAGACTTTTTAAATTCATCATCTTTCAAAGTAAACCAGGGAGGTAGGGGTATTAAAAATCTTTTCATTCGATTTAATTCTCGTCTCTTACGGGAGCGAGTTTTGAAATTATCTCAAAGTTTAGACGACAAACGAGGGAGGGGATATCTTTTGATAAAAGATATGACGTTTGAGATAATCTTTCTTGAATGTTTACTTGTAATAGAAAAATAATATATAGATGGTTAGTTATGTGTTGTGTAAGATTTATATATATATGTATGTATATATAAGGAAGAAATTTGATAGGAGTATATTAACATGGTGTATATTTGAAATATTCAGTCTGGCTTTAACCCAAGGTAAAGTAATTTTCAAATGTGCAAAGAGTAGAAGGCAATTTTAACGATACTCTTTCTTTCTCTCTACTAATATCTACATAATTCAAGGAAACTCATAAACCCTATTTCTCAGCACTACGGAAGGATAATTCCGTATGAACAGACAGGATAATCCATAAATCCTCGACTCGAATAAAACTCGTATGTAGGTCGATCGAGGAAGAAGGAACAAGTCTTTCTTTCTTTCTTTCTTTCTTACTTCCACCCTCACCACCACCACCACCCCTACCCTACTCTCTCCCTCTCTCTCACTCTTTCTCCATCCATCTTTTTCTTTATTTTTCTCGCTCGAAGAAATCCAGAAAAATTCAAGTAAATCCGTTTCTCTCGTCGAAATCCTTCCATACACGTCGATTCTGAATTTATCGATAAAATTAGAGAAAAATACCAAATAGGTATGTTGTACTTCGTACATAACTACCCAACAACGTTTAATAAAGAATGAAAATTAAAAAACAAATTTATATAGAAATAATGAGAAATACATTTGATCATCGTGGGAATGATAAACTCTGTTTGTTCGAAAGGATTATTAAAAATAAATGAATAATAATACACGATGAAAGAAGGAAAACTAAGAGTGTAACAACCTTTGAGAATACGACTACGACTGCTATGATCGACGACGAATGACCGATGATTAACGACGATAGATGGAGAAGGATAGGTGGGTACGATTATGATAAACGAGGACGGTCATCGTCATAACAACGTTCTGTTGATTCTGCGTTGTTGTTGCGATACTACCAACTCTAAAGAATAAATTATTGATCATTTTGTTTCCTTTTAAATTAACTTCCAATCGATTTTCAAATAAAAATTATTCGTATCCTCAAAAAAATTCTACCAACTACTCAAAATCTGTTGAAAAATGTATACAAAAAAATGGAATGATTGAAATATCGATTAAAATCAAATATTTAATAGATAGAAATCGTTGAAACAGTGATCTTTGAACGATAAAATAATACGAAAGTATAAAAAAGAGACCAGAATATATTTCTCTTGGGCAGGTCACGCGACCATCGAAAGTTTTCTCGAATGGAACAGTTAAACTGTAGTTACGTATAGTCCCGAGAAACAAGCACCCCCTGATTCCGTTGCCCTTTCTCTCTCTCTCTTTCTACCTCCAAAAACTTTCAACTACTACAATTACACAACTCTGACGCGACACAACTACGTACAGTACAGTACAGTACCGTACCGTACCGTACGTACAACGAAGAAAACGATATATAACACGACTACTCGAACGATCCAACGTATCCGATAACGTTAAAATGCATTCGCAGAAAATTTGCATTCGTATCATCCTCTTCCCCCAGCCTTCTCCTCCTCCTCCTTCTCTTCCTCGCCCTCAACCGGTAGAAGTTTTGTTTTACGCGACTGTACAAACTTTTTCCCGTGGATGAAGAACTCTTTTATTTTCAATGAGGGTGGGGAAAAGGGAGAAATACCGACGATAAATTTTTATTCCTTTTATATACTTGGATAAAACGAAAAGAAAAATAAACGTCTCAGATAACAAAAAAATATCATCAACGAATGACGTTGGCGATATTTCTCGACGGACAACAAATGTATTAGTATCAACGTCCGATTACACTGTATGAGAAAGAAAGAAAGAGAGAGAGAGAGAAAGACAAAGATAGTCAAATGATTAGCAGATCTATCGGTAGTCGTTCCCTTGCCAATTCCACGTCCCATAAATTCAGATTCCTGCGACGTGTGCCAGATACATACACATGCAAATTTACCTATATATACGTACTACGTATAAAACCGCTGCTTCTTCATTATTTGACATTTACTAAGCGAATTTATGTTAAATAAAAAAAGAAATATTCATCCTCTTTTTTAAATATAAATTTGACAACATTCGACGAAGTATTATCGTCGCGTGAGAGATGATTTACGATCGATAAGGGTTAAATAATATAATTAGAAATAACACTTTCCACTAGACCAGATATAAAGTAAAGTTTTGAAAAACATATAAACTAGTTATTATCTCTGTAATATAAATGTAGAATACGTTAGGCTAAGTAAGAGGAATCCGTAAGAATGATAGTAATACTCTTTTCTAAAGCCATCTAATCCGATCTTAAAGTACACGGATATCAACGATCGTAGACGGTTCGTTTGAAGTAATAACGAAAATCCTTTTAAAGAGGAACGCCAGTAGAAAATAGTGAAAACGTTGAATCCCATTTACTCTCATTCCCCTTCTCTCTCTCTCTCTCTCTCATTTATTCTTATTCACTCTTATTCTTCTATTCTCTATCCCTTTCCTTTACACTCCACTTTGAAAACAAAGAGTAGGAAAATCGTCACGGAATCGTAGGAAACGAAGACTAAATGCAAAAGGATCTGGGAGGGAGTTGGTTGACTGGGCGAATGTCATTAAGGCGTATAACTTCAGTTCTCTTTCCGCGAAATTCAGAGGCCAGCCAGGGCTAAAGTTTGATTGGGGGACACTGTTGGGAGTTAAGTTGACATCGATCGCAGCCGACTGGCTGCCTTCCCAAGAGCACCCCTTGTAAACGAGAATCCAACCCCTCGAACTTTCCAACGAGAATACCGTCGGTCTATTTCACCTTCCTCCCTTCTTCCTCCCTTCCTCCTCTCTCTTCCCCCTTCCCCCTTATTCTTTCTCCTTCATCACCATCAGAATCACCACCACCACTATCACCATCCTACCTTCTAGTCTTTTTCTTTTCTTTCTACTTTTTCTTCTCATTTTAATCGAGTTCGAATGAATTATTGAATCCTTTCTTACCAACCAGCATGTTATCCACAGATAATTTCTTTCCTTCTTTTCCGAGATCGAAGAGAAAGCGAATATAGAAGCATAGTAGTAGTCGTCGCTTATCGTTAGATTTCGATTCCTTTTTAAAACTTTGTTAAAGTAATAGAAAGAAAAAGAGAGTAGAAAGGGTAGAAAGAGAGAGAGAGAGAGAAAGAGATAGTCGAGGAAAGTTTGAAGAGATGATTTCCTCATCAGATAATTACTCTATTCTATGATAAACTTTATACAAATGTTTTACGATGTAGAGAACTCACTATTTCTGAGAGTAACTATCTTTAAATTGGATTTGAAGAATAATTTTGAATTGTCATTATGATGTATAATAACAATGCGGTATCTATCGATTATTATAGAAATAATAATGTATATAAAAAGATAAAAATCAATTTAATGTAGAAACATTAATAAATAAATTAAAATAACAAAGTTATTGGTTATGAGAGATACCTTCGTCTATCTTTCTTTTAATACATTGGAATACGTATTCAAATAAAAATTAAATATGTTTGTACAGCTGACCTACTTCTGTACCATTGACCTACTTTTCTTACCAGTGACTTACTTTTGAACAGCTGTTTTCTATCTCTAATGGTAGAATTTTGATATTTTTTATATTTAAATAATTAATAAGTAGATTTATATATATATTAAAAATTATAAAATAATTTATTTCTTTTATTAAAATTTTACTAGCATATTTTATAAGATTTATGATAATTTTATTAAAACATGTATAAACCCATATTCTCTATATACCACTTTTTTTTCTTTTTTTTTTTAATTATAATCCTGATGCATGTTTAGTTTAAATACCGATCAAGTGACGATACCAAGTTTGACGAATTAATCTAAACTAAATTACGAATACATAATACAAGTTAGGATAAACGTATTAAAGTATCAATTGATATATATATGATGATGATAATGATAATGATGTATGTTTAAAAAAATATTATCCTAATTAAATAGTTATTAAAAAAATACTATATAAATATTAAAAAAAAATTATTAAAAAATATTTTCCCTCGTATATTTCATTAGAATAAATCTTTATTTCTTTCTGAGTAATATCGGGTGTAATTGCTGGTGTTAGATAAAAATAGTACATTAAACGGATCCGTTTCGTTAGCAACATCCTGTGTTCTCGATCTCGATCGAATTAGCGGTACTCTTCTTGGAGTGGAGAGCACGTGTCTCGAAGAGGCAAGAAGAGGCAAGAAGAAGAAGAAGAGAACGGATATAAGGGAGATGAGGGAAAGGAAAGGAAAGGAAGAGGAAGAGGATAGAGGACGGACCGTAACGACGCGTCATAATCGCGTAGTGCCGATAAAAAGCTCGAGTTCTCTACACCACGTTTATATATACACATATATGTATGTATGTATGTATATGTGTATGTATGTGTGTGTGTGTGTACGTATGTAGGTTCCACCGAGTGCGTTCCTTCCATTACAAAGTCCAGACACGTTTCCGCGACCTTGCAAAATAACGATCGGTTTAACGGTCTCTCAACGAAGCTTCTCATAAAGGAAAGCAGAACTGGGACGTCTCTTTTTAATCCCACACTGACTAAAGGAAAATCGAGTTTTGCCTGGCTTCTGACAAACTCTCACGAGTTTCGCTAAAGTGTAAATACTTTATCACTACAAAACATATCTTCAACTATTATCTACTTTACCTATTACTTTTAACTTCTTTCTTATTTCTTTCTCTCACATAGATGGATACATATATAAAAAGTTTCTTACGTGTATACACACACACACGAATAACCCTTTCTTTAACCATTTGCAGATGGGAAGGTACGAAGCAAACTTTGTATCTTTCGAATCTATCAGTTGTTTTTGTCGAGCGCATATTTAATTTAATTTGATTTTATTTTACGGAAAAAGTCATTAATTCAAAACTAGGAAAAATGATTATAAGAAGTCAGGATGTAATAAATAGATTTAAGATTATAACAAACATTGTGAAGATAATTCTTTATGGCAAATATTATTCAATATAAGTTTGTCGATCATAAGTTCCACATATGCGTGTTTCTCGGTTCTGTCAGTTGTTTTAGTCAAACGCACATATGGGTTGCTCGACCAAATTGATGGTTTACGAGAAACCCATATATGCGACGATAGTCCCAAAAAGGTTAACTTATTTCTTATTTCTTTCTTTTTCTCTCACACACATTCATACACACATAGGAAATTTCTCCCGTGTATACAAACACACACGAATAACCCTTTCTTTAAAGATGTATTACAAAGTTTCACATTCATACTCAAAACTTACAAATATTTTTATCTTTCACGATTATACTTGAGTTTACTCTCTCTTTCTCTCTCATTTTTTTTCTCTTTTTTTCTTCTCTTATGATTATAGTGAATTCTTTCTCTTTCTTTTTCGAAGACGACTAGATGAATTAGAACGTACCTGACACTTTTACGAGCGGCCCAAGACAAGACGAAGTGCCGACGAAGTCGTTAGAAATCTGAGGAAGAATATTCTACGAACCACTCTCGAGAGTTTTCGAAAGAGAGAGAGAGAAAGAGAAAGAAAAAGAAGAAAGAAGAAGAAGAAGAAGTTGGAAGGAGGGTGGGTGTATGAGAAAAAAAAAAAGAAAAGGGGGAAAAAATAGAAAAAGAATAACGAATACTTTCGAGAGATTCTTTCGAAGTTGCACCGGTTTTCCCGTTCCCCCCTACCGTTCTTTTTGGATCTTTTATCTCAACGTTTAGTAAAACAACGATATTATTCTGTCTTGTAATATATAAAAATAATACGATTTTTTTTAATACAAATTACGTTTAATCATTGGCACGTTTCAAAGTTACTCGATAAATATATTTAAAAAAAAAAAAAAACAAAATACAAAAAAGAAAAGAAAGATAATGAAAGATAGATCAGATTTAAAAGAAAGATCTCAAAGTAGCCAGAGAAATTCCGCATTGCGGGAACGGCCGATAGAACCAGGTTGTTCCTTGTTTCTGTAACCCCCATCCTGAAAAGCTTACGTTCTTCTTAACCGCAGAATCCGTAGACATCTCGGATGCATCGGCATTGGCATCGGCATCGGCATCGGTCGATGTCAAAGCGGTTAACGAGATGTCCATTCGAGTAGTAACAAGTGTATGTGTATGAGAGTATATGTGTGTGAATGTGTGAGAGAGAGAGATTCAAGGAAGAGAGGAGAGGTTTCTACGCGTTCCTGGTTGTTCGATGATCAACGAGAGAGATCCACCAACCGCATTCCTTCCTTTCCTAGATCACTACACACCTATCCATCCCTAGAGTATACCACCACCATCACCATTACCATCACCACCACCCTGACTCTATACTCGTCCGAACTATCCCACGTACGACGACGAGTACGCTAATGGCAGCTTCTGCATTCGTAACGAGCCCGTTCGTTTCCTGCTCCTAGGATATATACACCCCTGTTGCCTCTATGTGTGTGTGCCTGATCGAGATTTAATTATTTATTCGATCTACGTTAAAACGACGATCATCGGTAGTACGCGCGTTCGGTAAACCTACGTTTCGTGGTTTACAAATGAAGAACGAGATAAATAGATAGATAGATAGATAGATAGATAGATAAATAAATAGATAGGAAAGGGAAAGGGATGGGGGTTGAGGTACGTTTATCTTTCCTTTCGTGCGAGAACGTTAATTCTTCTCAATATTTACACTCGTAGCCCCCTTCTATTCCCCCTACTTCCTATCCAAAAGCATGGAACTTCATGAGGGCGGAGAAAATATTTACACGGTAGTTAATTTTTTAAATCGTTGTAAATCGAATCTCTACACGAACACAGGGTGCGGGGACTGGGGATGAGGGAGGATGAGGGGTAGATGTATATTTATGCTTGGGTTAGAATAAATTACGTATTTAAGTTCGAATATTCTCCTATAAAAATGTTTTCGAACAAATATACGGAGAAAGGAAAAGTCTATTGAGATTCTTTTATGAAAATCGTAAACGAGAAAGAGAGATAGAAGGAGGGAGGAGAATGAGAGGTGTGAGAGACAGAAAGAGAGAGAGTAAGAAAGTTGAGTTTATGTTGAGAGAGGAGTTTACGAGCGACTTTACTCTTCCATTTCCGTGCGAGGTAAAAGCAATTCGTAACGGCAGAGGAAAGACTTCGCGTTCAATTTCCGCGCGACGTTTCAATTTCTCTGACAAGAGAAGCAACCTCTATTTAAGTAAGTGTTACTAAAACGTTCATTTTGTTATTTTTCTCCTGCCCCCTTCTCATCCCCCCTCTCATCCACCTCAACTTACTTATATTTATATATTCAGCAACATTTTATTTTTACCTAAGCTTTCTTTGTGTTCCCTTTACAGGAACTCCTTCTTTTAAATTCCCATCAACTGGTGTCTAAACCTAATCCCTACCCTATTGACTAAATTTGTTGTCCTTTCAAAAAATTTTTTTTCGAATTGTTTGCCAATCCAATATTTTTACGAACTGAACGAGATAAAATAATTCTTTAAATTGTTATAATATTGAAAAACAGAAACGAATTCGTATGTTACACCATCATGGTTACCTAATTGATGTATATGATTTTGTTTTTTTTTTCCTGGATAAGAAACGAATTAAGTTACTGAACGATAAATGAAAAAACCATCCTATCGAGAAATAGTAGTCGGTAGTATAAACCAAACATAAATGGCAAACTGTTGCGCACGACTGTCTTGTTATTCGTTGAAGAACGAAGAACAAGATACTTCGAGAAGAGGGAAAGAGGATCGAGAGGGAAGATACTAAGAGGAACAGTGAACCCGTCCTTGGTGCGGTAACGATGAGCATTATATTCAAACAACCTCTCTCTCTCTCTCTTCCTGTTCTGTTTAACTTAGGTTTACTTCGATGTACACCCACACGGATTCTCATCTTCTTCTTCTTGAACAACAACAGGAAAATCTTAGCAAATAGTTACTGAAATTAATCCAATATCAACTACTGCACATAATGAGTATATACATTTTCTATAACATATTATTATGATTATGATTATATAAACATTAATAATATAAAGTATATATATCATTTAATTAAATAATAAAATTCAATCTCTAATATAACTTCCACGAAAATTTGGATCATTAGAAATAAATGCACGAACAATTTTCTTTGATCGTGTTGCTAATCGTGCCTGCGCATTCGACGTTGTGAATAAATAACGGTGAACTCACTTCTCCAAATAATTCAGTTTAAAAATAGATATAATTGCGGTAACCAATGGAAAATTGACATTAATCAGAATTACAAACAAACTTAATATTGGCGTAAAGATATTTTCTATAAATAAAATTCTAATGTGCATGACTAATATATTCTGAAATCACCTTTCTTCTAACGTTTACAAATTTCCTTCTAACGATAATTCAAATTTTATTTCTCATACTATGACGCGTAACTATTATTCTCCAGAAAATCTAAAATGAAATAAAACAAAATTTTGATTCGTTTGAAAACAAAGTACCACAATAAGCGGTTCTTTTTAAAAAAAAAAAGAAAAATAATTCGAAACTAGCTTTAATGACTTTGTTCGAAGTTATGTGAGTTTTATACGTAAGAATAATACGACGTCATAAAAAATAAAAAGGTTCTAACTTAAGCGGAAGAATAAGGAAAAATATCGATGTGAAAAATCTAAAAAAGAATATACTCAACTCAATGCGCATCCTTGCCACGGTCTAGAAAAAAAAATAAAAAAATAAAACAAGAATGAGAGAGGGAGAAAGAGAGAGAAAAAGAGAGAAAAGGATGAAAAGGGGTAGAGGAAAGGAAAGGATAGATGAAAACTGTGAGAACTAAGTAGAGCTTCTCGCTTTCCGGGAAATGTAAAGGTGCTTAATTGGTTTCAACTCTGGCAAACTATTACTATCCTTTAGTAAATCATTTTCTCTCAGTAAAATCCTTTTTCGTATCTCCCCCTTTTTACTGTTACAACACCCCCTGATCTTGTAACGATATAAAATAAATTCAATTAGATGTTTCGAATTTGATGAATAGACGATGTTAACGATGTGAATGTTTGCATGGATGCATGCATGCATGCATCCATGTATGATGCAATAAACAGAAAATTTAATGACCGATAGTGTTAATTTGAATCACTACCGTGTTAGTATCATATATCTACAGGAAACATAAATTATAATAGAGATTATATATATACACACTTGTATAACATACACGCAAACATATAAACAAGTAGACAAATTAATTATTCCCTATTAGACATATTTTGGAAAATAATGAAACTTCGTTATCGTTAGACTAATAAATCGTAATACTTGATCAATATATATAAATGGTATTACACAATTTCGAATAATACGAGTTAATTGATATTGCAGTCTTGAATTGGTCCAGGTAGGAGTTGGCCAATGGTGTTGGGTCACTAGGTCGACGGTGAAGATCATCGTTACGTTAGGTCTTGACGCACACAAGGCAAAGATATCGATCGCAAGTATATAACCAACCAACTAGAAGTATACTACTTTAGTGTTGTGGGTATACGTTTATGGTACGTATATTTAAGTTTAGGTGCATCCTAGGTAACGCGCGAACGCGAAAAGTTAGGTGCAGTTGCACGTAGAAGTAAAAGGAATCGTAAATCATGTAGGCGCCACTATTCATTCAATTTTACTCATCGTTATGGGTTTCACACTTTTACTTATTTAACAAAAAAAAAAAAAAAGATTTAAATATATTCTATTATCCAAGGAGAGGTTTATTATTTTTGTTATTAATTAAATTTTATTTGATAATTATTTTATATACTTATTGTTATTGTTTTATATTTATTATCAATTTTATATTTTATATTATCTTAATCAGTGTTGTAGAATCTTTGAACCGATAATTGATATTTCGTTAATTGAAAATAATAATTTTAATTACATTTACTCTATCGATATTTTGTAAAATAAATAATAAGTATTTATAATAGAAGTAGTAGTAGAGTATTGCATCACAGAGTTGCAATAAAGTTAAGTTATACGCAAATTGATATGATTTTATAACAAGAATATTCTACTAAGAATGTTGAAAAATTGATATTCAATAAATAATTTATATCAATAATCGATCTATTCGGAATTTCATAGACTCGATAAACTTTTATTCATAGCTCATTGTCTATTCTCTTTAATTCCTTTCTTAGACGATTACAAAACTTCGATCGATCATAAATTCATGCAAAGAATCTCGAAAATAGAAGACAGTGAATATCGTTTTATCGAATCGTATAAAACATTACTGTCTATAAACGAACAATCAATTTAAAATAAAAAATCCAAAATTGATCGAATAAATTATTTGTATTACAACAAATCTATTTAAAAAAATTCATTGATGTAATTTGAAATAAACACTCGGACCTAAAAAAACAGATCTATGATTATTTCGTATATTCCTTTCTTCTAGGATTATGAAACTACGATCGATTGTCAATTCAGGCAAGTTAGAGTTTGGAATATAGAAGACTAGGTAAATTCTTGTTATCGAATCGTCAGACTACTGGTGTTACTAGGAGAAACGGTAAACTGGGTAGCGTGTCCCAAGAGATGTAACATCGCGAGCCTGGTAAACTCTCGGCGAGCGATGGTAAACCACGCGACAAGCGTGCTATAGTCTATTCATAGTCGTATTGTGTGGGATGCTTACGTACGCGGATAGACGTGAAAAGGGAACCACTTCCTATATATCAAGATGCTGGACCTATACGAGATACACGTGTCTCCTTCATCTACAATTAATCGATGGAATTTCTTGTTGACGTAACTCCTATTATATACACGTATGCATCAAAGTGCATTCCAAATTGTACGTTTACGTCCGTCAAATATTCTCCACCAGGATTATCCTTTGATCCTTCATACTACGTGATATTCAACTTCGAAAATCAACCCTAACTTCAACAATCAACTATATTTTAAATGTAGTATTTTATTAATTTTTTTTTCCCCCCTCAAACTATAGAATATCACAAATATTTATCTTGTTGACCATTATTTGCAACGGGAAAGATTCTTTGGACAAAAAATTAATTAAAAAAAAAACAAACACAATTAACTTTTAATCGAGTAATTAAAAATAATTCTAATAGTATTTATCGAGCAATGAAATTAAATGAAATTAGATTGAATTAAAGAAAGAGAGAGGATTAGAGAGAGCAAGAACGATAAATAGAAATAGAGATAGAAATATAGAAATAGAGACTAGGGTAAGGAAGCAGCAAGAAGACACGTTAAGTTACTCCAATGACACGGAAGACAAAACGGGTGTACTACGTTTGACAAAGCCTTCTATTACCCACATAATCCTTTCCAACGATGTATTTGTTGTCGTTACAGTGCAACGGGAAGAAGGGTGGTACCCCCGCTTGAAAACGCTTTAAAGGATTTACTAGACCGGAATGCAGCGAGAATGAAAGAGCTTTTCTTCGAGGAAACTCAACGTGAATTCGATACGCCTAGTTTTCCTCTACTCGTTTTGTTGCTCTTTTGTACAACCCATCTCATCGTACTCTGCCTTCTTTCTCTTCCAATTCCTCCCTCCTCTCCCTCCCCCATCTCATTCTTATATCACCGTATCGTACAATGATTATATAATTCTAATTAATATCATCATTTTCCATCTTTGCCTAAAATTTCGTCTAAAAAAGAGGGGACTGGGGAAGGACAAATTGATAAACGACGGTCCGTTTTATCTTGTCTTTTTCGAGGGTACTTAAAATTTACAAAGAACCACTATCGTTAAAGAAAAAAAATAGTAAACAGAGTGAGAGAGTGTGTGAGAGAAAGGAAGGTTCAAAAGATTGGAGCTTAGATAAAGTGGCTCGACGAAGAAAGCAAGTTGTATCTCTTTCTCTTTCTCTTTCTCTTTCTCTCTGTCTCTCTTTTCTCGCAGTGATGGAACGCAGACGACGACGATGAAACATCCCTGAAAAGTTTCTTTTTTTTTTTCTTCTTTTTTACAAGCACTCTTTCTTTACTACGTTCTTTCAAATTTATTTCTTTTTATTTTCTCTACGAGTTACAAAGATCGAATATCGATAAAAAAGCGGAAAAAGATTATTGTACGATGTAGTTAGAATTATTAGATTTCGTTGGGAAGAGAAAATCTTTTACGATGATTTATAATAAAATAATAAAAATATCAAAAGGGAGAGAGAGAATCTTGAGAATAATGTCAGCAAAAGCATTAATAGCAAAGTATCTTTGTTGATATTCTTTCCTCCATTATTCTGATCAAACTGTTCCAAGCTTTTGATTATATTCAATAACACCCACCCTTTTCCAAAGCAAAAAGCAAACATTGGTTATTAAGAATTGATCGAGAACTGATCTATCAAGTGTTAAAGAAAATAATTGTGAATTATAAGAAAATATAAAACAAATTAATAAAATACTCTAATGAAATTTTTGATAAACGAAAAAGAAACAAATTCGAATTTTACGAAAGATATTGTGTCCCTGTTTCAACATACGAGGAAAAGGTTTAAAAAGTATTGAGCCTATTTTACTTTTCCAACAGTTTGGAAACTGTCAAACAATAAAAGTTAGTTCGACCGAAAGAAAAAGTTGGCTCGAAACTTGTTTTATCCACTCAACCCAGGTTAAAATATGCAAAATGGGTGTTTCAAAAATCTTTTTATCAAACTTAAAGCCTATTTTGTGTTCGGACAATATTTTTTTAACAAGGTATCTTTAATCAAAGATTTGTAACATGAGAAAAGAAAAAAGTAAAAGAAGAAAAAATAAATTGTTACAATTTTATTGATTATGTTAAAATATTCTATATTATTTTCTTCCTTTTTATTTTACTCGATAAAGAAACTTTTGAGGGCAGCCTGTGTTTACTGTATATATACACATACATATAACACACACACACACACACATTGAATGTAAAATTGTGCACACTAGAAATCCACAAGTAAAATGTAGATGCATCCCGACGAAATTTTAACGTGCAAGTGCACGCATAGTAGCATCAGTGTTTCGAGTGCAAACGCTAACGAAGCACAAAGAAGAGAAAAAGAGAGAGAAAATAGTATACACATAAGCCACATCGTTTCCGCTAACAAAATAATAAGATACATACATACTTCAACCTACTATCTCGTCCTATTATGCAAAGTCATGTACGCATCTCCCACGTTATTCTTCGTCTATCGAAATTTTCGTTAATAAATAAAATAAAATATAAAAGTACATTTTCAACTCTAAAGATAAATCTTACTATCTTTTATTCTCTATCTCGAATAAATATTATATTAATACTTAATTCGATAAACAAATCTTTGAAAAAATATATATTTCGTTTAATTTTCGATCAAAAAAAGGGTAAAAAAAGCAAAACGAAATGGAAAGAATTTTTCAACAAATTGAGATACGGATTGTAACATTTTCACGAGGCAAAAAAAAAACTAAAAAGATAAAAAAGAAAAGAGAGGAAAAGAAAAATAGAAGGTAGAAATGCCAGACCTAGTTTTCATATTCATCGAGCTTTAACGAGACCCTTCTCTCGAAGCTAAGTCACTATGCTCGCGTAAGCTCTCTTCGTTTACATACTTTAGACACCAGTAAAATCTACGTTCTCTCTCTCTCTTTCTCTCTCTTTCTCTCTCTTTCTCTCTCTTTCACGTTTATACACCACTCTGGCGTACTGAATCGGTAATCCTCGTATCGTTCTCGACAAGTTTTATGATGGAATCACGAGGGAAGTCATAAATGAATACTGAGAGAAAGAGAAATTAATTCTTGGATGATCAAAACTCCCAACTTGCTTGTGACCGATTTTAAAATAGACATTTCATCACGCACGCGTCATAAACGCGAATATTTTAGCTTTATTTTAATTTTATTTTAATTTTATTAGATCAACGTGGGTGGGGAGAAAGAATCCCTCACTCCGATCTACTACGTGCTTTTATTTTTTTTTTTTATTTGAAATTTATTAATATATAGGTTAAAATAAATATTGTTTTATGAATATTAATATAAAATTACTGGGTTTTTTTTTAACTAAACGAATAGACTTAATCGGATAACCGAGTAAACTAAATTCGATCGAAAATACCATGTCAAAATTTTGCAGATAATAAGTCAAATACGCGATGTAATCACCTACCACCTCGATGCATAAATATTCCCAATATAATTTCTATCGGATTATTTAATAACGAATTATATTTATACGCGTTTTATCAGTTTATTATCGATTTATAATAATCGGAATGAAATTAGATTAATATTGTATAATAATATATGACGTATATACAGGAATAACTAACAACGTTGACAGAATTTAATGATTCTTCTTCCAACTGTTACCACTCGTCTTCAGAAATTCACCTAGTATATATCTACATATATACAACACATATGTATTAACCAACCCTACAAGTATGTACATATATATATACATATACATAAAAGAGAAAAAGGGTGGAATGAGAGATGAAGAGAAGGAGACGTTTCGAACGTTCAAGTATCCCGAAAAGCGAGTCGGTTAAACGTTATATGAAAGCCGTATAAACCGCACCGCACATCGTATAAAGCATATAAACTCTCTCTCTCTCTCTCTCTCTCTTTCTCTCTCAAAAGATAGATAGATAGATAGTTAGATGAGAGAGAGAGAAAGAGATAGTAGGAGAACGTTAGCATACGACTTATACGGCAGCGTGATATAGTTACTTGCATAGTTACAGCCAAGTATTATTATTGCTGGTGCAGGTAATTGCTTTTACGTTCCGTGTATGGTCTCGCCAAGAGAGTAAAGAGAGAAAGAGAGAGAGAGAGAGAGATAAAAACACGTGTGCGAAGGTCGAAGATGCCGCATCGTGTCGTTACATCGCGCCCGTGCACACTTGCATTACACTTGCATTGCACTTGCATTGCACTTGTCGTGCACTTGCCACGATACACACACTCTCTTTCTTTTTATGTATCTTTCTATTTTTTTTTAGTCTTGAAATATAATGATCATTCTACCATACATCATAGTTTCCATTCATTCAATCATCTTTAAAATTTCTTTACCGCTTTTGATTTATTTGATCTTTTTTTTTTCGTTTCGTCTGTAAATATGTTTAAAAAATACTAACGGTAATATTAACATTTTAATATTTTTATTATTGTACAAGAAAATGATGTTTTGTTAAATATGAACTAATTCAAAATGACTTACACAAATTCGATATGTTTTATTCATAGTAACTCACTCCAATCACGTGAATGACACTTACCTGCAACAAACAAAAAAGAAAATACAATTAATTACAATCAAAAGCTTCAATTTAAAATAATCGTAATTTGTATTGACAAATATTATTCATATTTACATTATTTCATTCATACGCAATAATAGCATTTGCAAAATAATCAAAAACAATTACAAAAATTGTGAAATATCGATCGATGGAATTACTTTTCAATGTGTTGCGTTAAAAATTTGGAAATATTTTTATTTCTTGCAAGAATAAAAATGTCTTTAGTGTGTACACACACACACACACACACACACACACACACGATATAAATAATTTATTTTTCTTTCTAAATTTCTTTCTCGCAATCTTTCGATGCAAGTAATCCGATTTTGGGCTTTTGTTTGTGAGCTTTTGAAGCTCGTCAAGGGCAGGCAGGAACGACGGATCGGCCGAGCGTGCGTTGCTTCGGGGGTATGGGGTAAAGGT